>ML732243.1:0-134919 GCA_009176345.1 Aspergillus leporis | reverse complement strand
CCAGGGTTCTGACGAGAAGAAGGAAGACTTTCTATGGGAAGCGCTAGAACAATCCTGGAGCTTAATACGCCAGGATATTCTAAAAAATATAGTGGGTAGTATGGGACAGCGGGTTGAGGCGGTTATTCAGGCTAAGGGCTGGTATACTAAATATTAGGATCCCATCTCCTGGTTTGTTTTGCATTTTCATGTTTTCTAGCCATTGAAATTTTATGGAGTGTAATTTTAGGCCTAAAGAGCTAAAGCTATTTGAAATATATAGGATCTAGTATGGCAGGTTGAATGGGGTGGTTTCCAAAAACGGGTTGATTACTCAGACTTATTGCCAAGAACTATACATAAAGAGCTGATCCATTCAAGTCTAGGCTCGAAGAGAGAGGTAACTTAGGAAAGATATATATTCTTAGTCAAAATTTCTCATCTTTTCAAACACCAACCATGACACCTAGAAGGGCTCCTTTGAGCCTTTTAAGTCCAATAATTGAGAGTAATTGACAGCTGAATCTAACCGATCGAGTTTATATGCAGGGACTTTATGTGGGCGGCAAAAACCCGCTGGAATTGCAAGGCTTTTGAATCGACCCCTCCAAACCATTTAGGTATCCACGTTGAATCGAGCACCTTTAAGACAGAACCTTGAAGCCCAGCCACGCTCTGAACGTCTAAAAATCTATATAGAAAGAGATAAACGCATAGTGACTCAAAAAATTCAAGAAAATGCATGTATTACCTACCAAGAGTTTCAAACTACGCTCGCTTCAAAATATCCCGCATATTGAAGGAGTCGGGATATGGCAATTGGCGTGCTTAAAAGCGTCCGAAATTAACAGGGGAAGTGGCTAAGCTACGATATAATTGGGCATTGAAGTATAAAGATTATACTGACTGTGATTGGGACACAATTATATGGTCGGATGAGTGCTCGGTTGAACTTGGATCCGGCCCGCGCCATAAATATGTGCTTCCCTTTAACCTACACGGAGAAAAGTGGAAAAGGATGTACATTCAACCATATAAGAAGGGCAAATCTGTCCGGGTAATGGTCTGGGCAGCTATTTGGCGCAAAAATCGCAGTGATCTTGTACGTTTGGAGCGTGATTTTGAGGCTAAAAAAGCAGGGCTATACTGCAAAGTCTTATATAGTTTTGTTGGACGAAATGCTGCCTACTATTTGGGAACCCGACCTTTTATGCATGATAATGCTCCCATTAATTCAGCCAAAAATGTTACTAAATTGTTGCAAGATAATGCAATTCCCTCGATGGAATGGCTACCATATTCGCCCGGTCTGAACCCTATTGAACACACGTGGTATCCGCTTAAAGAAGGTATCTACGACCTAGACCCGGCTATCGAAACCTGCAAGGGATCGAATGATAAGAAGGAGATATTATGGGAGGCGTTGGAGCAGTCATGGACCTTAATTAGTCAAATATTCAAGATGCTTTAAGAAGTATGAAGCATTGGTTTGAGGCGCGGTTTGAGAGGCAAAAGGGTTTTATACCCAATACAAGACGATTTTTCCGGTTTTTTTGCGTATTTTATGGTTTTTTACCATTTATTTTGCAGGTAATTTTCCCTAGGACTAGATAGCCCCGCAACGATATGGGCAATAGGCCTTGTTCTCCTAATCTAATAAATGTACTCGGCTTTTTTAGGCCTAAACAGATCCGATAATCGGACCATATAAAATCCCATACAAAGAACAGGAGTTTGGTGGCTGAACGCCTATATAAAGAATTGTGTTGGTGGCTAAATCCGAGTACTTGGCCGAATCCCGAGAAATAGCGGTAATTCTGGTTGACAGAAGCAGTATTTGTTGATGTTAACACGGGTGACGCGTAGCGGAAGATCAATCGTGAACAACAAATTGCTCGTGCACTTTATCTCAACCCTCAACTGAAGCACGTTTATATTATTCCCCAAAATGGATTCGCTCTCTTCAGAGCTTGTTCTCGAAATCTTGAAGTTTGTCGAACGTGACATACGGGACATACCTCCTCTGCTCAGAGTTAACCACCAATGGTTTTACTGTGGGATTTCCATCTTATGGGCGTATGGGCGGTGGTGGTCTCTTGCCCGAGTACCAAAGAACCGCCAACAGATTTATGCCTCTGTGATCAAGTCATTGCTCCTCAATGCAAAGTCAAGGGAAAATCTGGAAGCGTTATCTCACCTCACCTTTCCAAAGCTGACACGGCTAAGTATCGACTTTGAGCCTGATAGAGTTCCTAACAATCAAATCAGGATAAGAGCCAGCCTGAGACCCGTTGCTCCCTTAAACCTTTCATACATCAAACATTACCTGCGCGCGGAACTGGAGATGATCAGGCTTAACGGAAACTTCGATCCAGAATTACTTGGCTATATCCACCGTTACTGTCCTCGTCTACAGTGTTTGTCAATCGGCTCTATGGGACGTCGATTTACACCAGAAATCTTTCTTAAGTTTCTTCAAGCCAAACCGTCTCTCTCGGACATATGGATTTCCTCTAGAGAGGAAGATGAATTTTTGACTGGTGACATCCTAAATCATTTGGCGGAGCGCAAGAATTTGCGAGCACTATCGCTCGATCACACAATTAGTGCCTCTTTAGTGGAAAATCTGAATAAATCACCCGCATTTGTGGCCTTACGGCAGCTATGTATAGAGGTCACCGAAGGCGCACTTCCGTTACTGGTTGACGCGACAAAATCGGTCCAGAATCTTAGGCTAACGCTGAAAGCGAACGACGGGGACCTGCTAGGGGAAATTGACAGTGCAACCTTTCGACATATATCCAAATTGACGGAGCTCCGCCAACTAAATCTTTTCGTATGGGGCGATATGCGAAAGATCCGGAATGAAGACATCCTCCATCTCAAAAGCCTGACGCAGTTGACAGCATTGAAGATTAGTGGAAGCAGTGCAACATCTCTTTGCGCAAGGAACTTCACAGATGACGAGTTCGAAACGCTGTTTGCGAGCTTTGCCGGATTGGAAGATCTCACTCTTCAACTTTATATCTCTAAACTCACGCCAGAGGCCCTAGTGGTCCTAGGCAAACATTGCCCGTCACTTGAGCACTGTGACTTCATGGGTACCTTTGATACAACGGTGTTCAAAACTGAAAAAGCGCCCCTTTTCCCATCACTGAAGTGGCTTAATATTGGGGAATTGAGCAATATTGAATCAAAGATTAGATATACGTAAGGCGCCCCGCGGTTTATCCTCAGCCTATCTAGCGGGTTGCTAACTGTCTATGCTCTAGCCGGCCTTATAACCATGTGCTGCAAATTGAAAAGCATTTTCCGAAGCTAGAGGAGTTCTCATGTGACTTCCGAACACCGTCTCTCGGTACCCATAGCGAATTCTCTAACAAGGTAGTGGATCTATGGTGGAAGAGACGCGAGAAGCGAGAAAGGGCCAAATTTGCAAGCGCAAATCTGAAAGATTGATGTTGTGTTTGCACTTTAACGACTCTTCCTGAGCCTTATGATGAGATTAACTATCCACGCCTAAGTCGCAAGGGGAACTTAATATTATAGGTCGGATTACTTTGATTCGCTAAACATAGGGCCCACGTCTGTCCACGTCAGGACGAGATTAGCGGCGGGCCAGATGTATAGGTATTATCAGGGGACTTGTTTTAATTCAACCATGAAAGAAATGTATACTTTCAAATTAATGGTATTGTTGACCTTACGGTACCGGTACCACTCGTTCCATGGTACTAGTCAACCTTGTATTTGTAAGCCGCCATTGTGCCTTTCCAAAACGCCTAGCTTGCACGAATTCAGCTATCCGATCACGGGCTCAGTAAAACAATCTGTTATGGTTCGTCGGCCCGATATCACAAACTTTAGTTTCTGATCTTGCCCTTACCTCATAAATAATAAGTGTGCGTATATGACGTGTTCACAGCTATCAGGGGTGTTCCTGTTGGCTTATATCATGAAGCTTTAGGTGGTGTGATATACACCCCAACAGTATCCGAGGTTTGACTCAGACTTTGGCTCCAATCGACTGTAGGCATTCCTCAGGGCGAACATGTCCAGAACCCCTTTGGCTAGTCCACCTAGTCCATGGTGACTGTCATATGACAATTTCGGCGAAGGGTATATATCCCGCAAGCTGTCGAGGCTGCGACCACAGCGACTACGAAAAATGAATTTCTGTGGATATCTACAACCATATCTAATCGATAATCATAAATGTGAAATTACCCAAAATGCCTCACAAGGAAGGTCTGGCCCGAAGAGACCCTGAAGATGTTCAGGCTTGGCTTATTGGCGGCGGTATCGCGTCCCTGGCGGCCGCGGTGCACTTGATTAAAGATGCCAATATGCCCGCTCGGAATGTACATGTGCTCGACATGCACAAAGGCGCTGGAGGAGCAATGCAGAGCTCTGGTGATGCAGTGAACGGCTATATGCTACGCACGGGATGTCTTCCTTACATCCATGATATCTGTGTTGAGGATCTTCTATCCCACGTTCCCAGTCCCAAGAATCCTGACCAGTCCATAATGGATTCTGTGAGGGAACTTGCGGACGATGAGATACTAAAGGCACCTTCATCTATATCCAGTCGTCTTCTGGCGCATGGTGTTTCTGGTCCCGAGAAAGTGAACGACCGACAGTTCCATCTTGGCTTTAAGCACCGATTCGAGCTCATCAAGCTCATGGTGGAAGGAGAAAAGGCGGTCGCCGACAAGACAATCAAAGATCTCTTTGACGAGTCTTTCTTTAGCTCCAAGTTTTGGACTCTATGGTCGACAACGTGCGCTTTTGCTGCCCAATCGTGTTAACCTACCAGACTAACAGACGTCACTTAGTTTCGCTTTTCGGCCTGAGCATGGCGCGGTCGAATTCCAGAGACATGTACGTAAGTATTTGGAGAGGATCAAAGACTTCAACAATGTCAGCGCGCTGGATCGAACCCAATATACTCCGCACGAGTCCGTCATCCTCCCTATCGCCTCCTACTTGAAGAGCGAGGGCGTTGACTTCCGGTTCCATGCTAAGGTGACAGATCTGATCATGTACCCTGAGGGTGATCCGACCACTATCTCCGAGATTGAAATGATACACGATGACAACAACCCTTCCCTCATCACTGTTGACCCGATTGACATTGTCATCATCACGCTCGGTTCGGTCAGTTCGGGCACCGTTGTGGGATCCAACGATTCTCCGCCACCCTCACATGTCTCCTCTAAGGAGATCATGATTGGCGACTGGTCTTTGTGGAATAAATTGTCCGTCAAGTCGACTAGGAAGTTCGGCGATCCTTTAGCCTTCTGTGACCAGATCGATGAGTCCAAGGTGGAGACGTTCACTGTCACCTTGCGAGACTCCAAATTCCTTGCTCTTTACGAGAAGTTGACACATGATAGACCTGGCTCTCGAGCCTTGCTGTCATTTGTGGACAGCAACTGGAATCTCAGTATCAGCGTGCCTCGTCAGCCACTCTTCTCCAACCAGCCCGACAATGTGCATGTCATTTGGGGATACGGTATGGACTTTACCAATCCGGGCAACTACGTGCAAAAGCCGATGCCCGACTGTACGGGCGAGGAAATCTTGACGGAAGTGCTCGGCCACTTGAATTTCCCCCCGGATGAAATTCTCCCTACCGCTATTACTAGTCCTTGTGTGATGCCGCTGGCCACCGCATCCATGGTGAAACGGAACCATTACGACCGCCCGGAGGTCATCCCTCCTAATACCACCAATATGGCGTTTGTGGGTCAGTTCACAGAGATTCCGCACGATACCACGTTCAGCATGGAATATAGCGTGCGTGGAGCTCAGATGGCTGTCTACAATCTGATGGGGCTCTCGAAGCATCCACCTCCGGTTAAAACTAATGTTCTGCAGGAGGTATTTGGATTGTTGTCTTAACGACTGGTGTCTTCCTGTCTTACGGTTAGCTGTCTGTGCTACGTTGTTTGCTTGTTATTGTTCCGGCTACGATTGATGATGTGGCGAACCAATATGCTCTACCGTAATATCTTGCTTGAGTATTTGATTCTCTACTAATTTACCAATATTCAGTGCTCCGTTCTTTGCGTTCTATTTTGTTAAACTCTGGATTTTTAAGTAATATGTGAGAATGGACTTTGATTTGTGCAGTCGTATGACAGCCAGTTAACCCGAGCTCTCCGCACTAATTAATATGGGGAGAGATTCCGACGGGCCGATCAGAGAATCTTTCGACTGTCAGATGACATTCCCGGTAAATGATTGGACACAATCAATTGTATGATATAGCAGAGCTCCACTACTCATAAGCACTAGCAATATAGAGTCTAGAGCTTCCAGGCTACTCCATAGCCATTCGTTTATCAACTTTATGATTGGTCGGTTGGAACTGCTAACGTCCATATGCCAGAAGCTACTTTAGACAGCTCCTTCCTCAATAAATCTAACAACCCAAAGCCAACCTCACAACCCTTAAACACCCTTAGTATCATAATACCCAAATATACTCTCCGCCATGTTATCCAACCTATGGCCCCACACCGAATATGCCGAAGATCAGCCCTTCCCCAAACTAATCCTCACCACCCACGTCCTCCACCGCGGCTTCCAAACCGGCGCCGCCCTAGGAAGCACCACCGGCCTTATCCGCGCCGCCCTACTAGCCTACAAACCCACCGCACCCAGTAAACTCTACACGAAGTTTATCGTTCCCCAGGGCTCAACACCAGCTACTCTCCTCATGCGCTCAACGGGTATGGGCGCTGCCATCGGCCTCGGGTCAATGGCTATCATATTACCGTTGTATATGGGCAAGCGGAAGCCGGTCGAATGGCAGGATCGGAGTTGGAGGCTACTAGAGCATCGGGGCCAGCTCGAGGTTGATGATTGGAGTGTTGTGGGTGCGGTGCTGGGGCTTACGGGGACGGTTGTCATTGCGAGGAGGAATAGTGGGTTGTTTTTGGTCAAGGATCATCATACCTTGTCGACGGGGTTGTTGGTTAGGGCTCTTGGGTGGAGGAATGTTGTTGCTGGGGCTGGGATGGGGAGTTTGTCGGGGGTTTTGGGGTATATGGGGTGGAGGTATGGGGTTATGGGGGGGGAGAGATAAAAAAAAATTTTTTAATTTTTTTTGGGTGGTCTTCTTTTGGGTTAATAGTTATTACCTATCAGTGCGCAACCCGGAACAAGGCACTTTTTGTGGCCAGGTGGAATTTAATAGTATCTGTTGGAAATATATATATGAGGTGTCCAATGTGATGGATCGCCTGCATGGTATACGAGCAGGAATCCTGCCGAATATCGGATGTCTAGCGTACCGATGATCGCACCTTACTTTTGTATGGGAAAGCATGTCCCCATGCCTCTATAAAATGGCCTGTGTTTTCCATAGTTACAGAAGAAGTAGAGAGGCTTTTATCGATTCTGGTTCACACCTATTAAACTGCACTAGTTCTGTCGGTATCGTATGATATATATGTGCCGTTTGACGAGAAAACAGGATGTTGTATAGAGCCTGGAATAGAGGAAACAGATTTTGAAAACAGAAGGGGAACCATATAATCTTGTAAGAACGAGCTTTGGTGAGGAAAAGGAAGCGGACTAGCACTAAATGAAACGGAAATATCTAGAGCACTAACCTGAATTACAATTGATATCAGGGGCGGTAGGTTATGTATGAAAAAAGTTGCTACCTGTAGCTAGAAGACAAATAGTCTGATAGGCTACGGTGCTACAGTAGGTCTTGTAGCACAGTCGAAAAGACCTGATCTGCCAATAATCAGGATCTAGTATTCAGAAGTCATGCCAAACTGTCTATAGGATTACATCATTGACAAATACTGAGTATTAAATTAAGTTGGGGCCGTCAGTCTATAAGTAGGGGATAACGATGAGAGACAATTGAGTGACTTGCTTAGCCACATCGCTCGGATGAATCCTGAATAGATCCGTGCAAAGGTGATCAGACCATATTCAAGGGTAGCAAAGGTTGAACCTGGTTATGAAAATAGGCGAGTATGAGCCTGGTTGCGGAATTTGATCGCGACCATATCAATAACTTCGTACATTGTCCCCGAAGTTCATGCTGGTGATCACTGCGGTATAGCCACCGCGGCACTGTACGCTAGTAGCTAGATACGGAGCAGGTATGGAACCGATTCAATCTCCGCCGGCATACCTTGTCGTCCAATCGCCACGCAGCAGATGGTGAGGCGTTTATATGTAAGGGAAGTACTGGGGCCACAGCCACACTAATGCTTTTTCTTGTGTCACCTTGTGGGCGAGGTAAGACCCGTTACTAGGCTGAAAGATTGTATATAGACTACGCCGTCAACTCAACATATAATTTTAAGCCACTTTCCAGAATAATGCCAATTCTACCTCAAACCATCATGCCTCGCTATACTTACTCACCGCTGGTTCCAGGGGGCAAAAGTATTCGCATGCCACGCATACTTCCAGGCAAATTTCAGACAGCCCCTATTCAATGCTAGCTTTTTGACTATAGTTTCGAAGGCAAGTCCGAGTGTACTCATCTATACAAGGTGTAATCTTACGTCTGGGGAGGTACAAAGAAGCCTCGGCATATGCTTATGAACACTCAGAATTTCTTTGTGTCAGAGGACATTAATGCGGCACTATTTCATTTTCGTGGAAGTTGTTTCGAGAGATTGCTATGGGCTGATGCTCCAGCGGAAGGATGGACGTAGCTGGGCTCAAGGGCCGCCGATCGTTGAGCTGTTGGATATGTGCCATAAGCGCGAAGCACCTCAGCTTCATGACAAGCTGTATGGGTTGCTTGGATTGTGTATTAGTATAGAACCCTGGTGCAAATACCACGTTTCTCAACCTGATCGTTCCTGTAGAGCCGTCAGGCTCGTTGAACCGGACCCTCAAGGCGCCTCAGCCTAGAAGAGCCGTTGCTGTGTCACCGACGCGCACCTTGCCTTCTTCAGGTGTGTAATTGAATGTCTTATATCGTTGCAGAAGTGTATATCGGACCCGATATCTGCAATAAAACTATCACGCAGAATATATGATTTTGCGGTAGAGTAGAAGTTATGATTGCCTACCTCTACATACTGGTTGATGTGCATGGCAGCGAGATCGTTTGCATCTTTAGGCATGTTTTTGGAGGAAGGGGTCTTCCTCGCGTTTTCCAACGCGGCTTTAAAGCCTGCATTCTTGTTGGCAATATCGTTGAATTTCTGTTCTATCGCGGGAGCGGCCTTCCAGCCTGGCGCCCGGAGTTCCTGAACAACATATTCGCAGTCCTTGAATAGGTGTTTCTTTCTGCAAGGCCAATCATTTCGAGCCTTTCTTGAAGGCTTTTTCGGCTCCGAGTCATTCGAACGGCCTTGGAACGTGGCGTTGACGTTCCCTTTTGGTGGCTTGCTTGACTTGTTGAGAGCCCTTTTTCTGTACGCAGTTATTGCGTCCTCGATCGTGTAGGCCTGGCCGTTACTCGCATTGAGGTGCCAATCTGCAAACTCCGGCTCTGCGTTTTGCATGAATTCAAAGAAATCCTCCGCGGGCTGTTCGTCTCTAGTACGCGGTAGGTCAACGTCTCTGCACTGGTAGATTAGAGGCAGCCATTTCTCCATGAAGGCGTCTGTGTGTTCGTGGCGGCTAGGTCCGGCGAGAAGCATGGTGTATTTCTTGTTGAGCCTTTTCTTTCCCTGATTGGTATCCTGCTTGAATAGCTTCTTCAACACCAGGAGGTCATCTCTAACACTCCCAGTCCCAACCACGTAGTGATAATGGTTGGCCCCTATCGTCGTTTTGATCAGGTGCCTCACCGCGTGAACGCCGTCTTTTGCCTTGCTCCACTCCTTGAAAACCGAGTTGTATTCATCCTTAAGAGCGCTCCATTCCGTTGTCTTCTTGGCCTTAAAGAGCTCGGCCAGTGAGGTGTACGCTGAGTCCAACGTCTGCAGGATGAGGTCTTATGGGTTTGGCTAGAAGAGATTCAACATACTTCTCTTCTAGATTAATATATTCCCATACTTCCTTGCCTTGAGCGAAGGATCGTATGAGGCCATACCATATACGTCAATCATTCGGCTTGTTCAGGATGATTGAAGCCTGCGTAGTGGCGGTTGCGGTCATCGTTGCGAGGTAGGGAGGCAGAGGATCAGTAGGATGGTAGGCATAGAATGAGTCCCTCAAGGCGGCGAAGGGGCTTAAAGTGATCGATATCTTCAATCCTTTAGATATGCAGATATGGGGACGACGAGGTGTGAATGGCTTCAAAATTGCCTGAACAGGCCTCAAGACGTCAAATAGAGCCAGGCCGGGCTCATACTGATAGAAAAATGGGAAAACGTTCTATCTAGTAATTTCGCCTAGGATCTAATGAAGTGCAATGATCTGGAAAATAGGCTTGATTCTCATAAATATAGCAGATAATTGAAGCCTTTTATAGGCCATACAAATCGGCTTTTCGGCCTATACAAAACCTCAAACAAAGAACAGCAATTTGTGGCTGAATCCCGAGGCCTTGGCCGAATCCCGAGAATTAGTGGTAATTTGGTCGACAACTATCCATATATTATTGGGGTACTAACGGCCTTCGAGCGAATGTCTTCACTCTCTAAACGGCCGACTATCCGCTAGAAGTAACTCCGCGATGGGTCCCACAATCGCCTCATCGTATCCCAATGCCATCAAGTTTGCAATCGTGACATTGGGAGGTCTTTCCTCGGACAGCTCCACAACCTCCCACAGCTTATTCTTCATCTGGAATTCAATTTGATAATCCATAATCAATCGCTCAAGGCGGGCCTTATGGTGTATGACACTCATTTCTGGATTAGGTCCGAGGTGGATAGCGAGAGAATACTGGTCATTCGAGACAAATGGACACTGAACAAGTAGACTGGGCGTGTCTGGATAACTGACGACAGTGACAGTCGAATCCTTGGTTCGGTCGATTCCGTTGGCCAAAACTTTGAGGTCATTGGGGATAGAGGTGATGGCGAGGAAGCGGAATGTCCACAATCGGCCAGTCGCCTCGGCGGTCAGTTTCCCTTCCGCTTGGGTGAATTGAATGCTCGAGACTGGCCGCCCTATCCTGCTATCTTCACCTTCAAGAACAGCGGCATGGCCATCCTGTCCGACCACGATTAGAACCTCAAATTTGTCTGGCTTCAGGCAACCATTCGTTGGAGAAGCCTCCGCATCCAGGGAGATGATTGACCCTTCGTGAGCGAGAACGGGGTACTCCTCTAACCGTCGGTAAAGTGTCATCCCATGGTTTCCGTCATACACTGTACCAGTGAATATGTCGACGTGGCGGCCCAGAGGCGGTAGCCATGCTATCGTCGATGCTAGGTTGGTGCGTCTATCACAGGGCTGGACGATAGGGGCGACCATTAGTTCAGGTCCAAAAAAATATTGGTTCGGAACGGAATACGCCTCTTCGCGCTGGGGGTATATCCAGTACATCGGTTGTATAAGAGGCTCGTCGGCCTCTGAGCCGAGGACGTTCTCCGTGTAGAGGTATGGAACGAGTCTATGCCGGAATCGCAAGAACTGCGACATTACCGAACTGCACTCCTCACGATAGAGCCATGGTTCCTTGGACATCCAGCGAGATGATGTTGAATGGAGGCGTAAAATTGGCGAGAAGACTCCCAGCTGTATCCATCGGGTGACCAGTTCATCGTCACGACCACCGTGGATGTGGCCACCAATATCGTGGCTCCACCAGCCGTAACCGATGTTAGAGGCGGTCGCCGTGAATTCGGGCTGGAATTCAAGTGAAGCCCAGGTCACCACAGTGTCGCCGGAGAAACCAATGGGATAACGATGACTTCCCGGCCCAGCATATCTGGAGAGGATGAGTGGGACCTTACCATCCCGGTTATTATCCAGATAGGTGAAATGATTCAGCAACCACAATGGGTCAACGCCGGGAATTTTTGAGTATGGACCCTGCTGCCAATCTGGCCACCAGAAGTCGCAGGCTACGGACTCGAGGTTTCGGTGAAGAATGTTGAGGTAAGCTTCCATAAACTTAGGGTTGGTTGGATCGAACAGAATCGGAGTGTTCTCTTTCGTATCGTGGCCTAGGAAATTTGCCATCTCCTGGTACGAGTCCTCGTGGGAGTGGACGCCGTCATGAGGGTGATCATTTAGCGTGATTTTCAAGTTGCGGTGGTGAAGCTCACGCCCGAACAATGTAGGATCCGGGAAGAGCTCCCTATTCCAAGTGTACCCCGTCCAGCCAGCATGTGGAACGCATTTTTCCGATACTAGGTGCCAGTCCATATCGAGAACGGCAACGGACAGTGGAATATCGCGCGCGCGAAACTCGTCCATGAGCTGGATATACTCATTCTGCCGATAGGGATAATACCGGCTCCACCAGTTTCCGAGCGCGTATCGTGGAACTACTGGCTGTTTGCCAGATACCGCATAAAATGCCTTTATTGCAGATTTGTAGTCGCGACCATAGGCAAAGAGGTACCCATCCACTCGGTCTCCGAGGGGCCTGCCCGTTACAAACCCTTCTCCGTCGAATAGCATAGACCCCGAATCATCGATCGATGCGATTCCCGCCTTTGACAGGACTCCCAGTCCCATGTCGCATCGCCCATCACAGAGATCCAGCGTCCTGGCAGTACCCCCTAAGTTCAGGGTGGGCTCTGTCCCAAACCGCCATTCGGTTCCATATTTCGTCGTCTTGGCATTTATATGAGCGACCATACCATCTGGACTGAACCTCTTCTTGTCATAGCTCAGGTGAAAATGCTCCGTGATGATCTCCAACCCATCCTTATCAATGATTCTGAATTCCGGAACTGGCAAATCGCGATTGATGGCGAACGTGGAAGCTCGATCTTCAAACTGACCGTCTTCGGCCCATTCGAAACGCACCAAACGATTGGTCAGAACGGTGAAGCGGTAGTTGGGACCAGCAATGACGGCCTCCGGATTAGCCTTAGGCTTCGTGGAAAAGACGTATCTGTCCATGGCTTCCTACATATGATACGAGTGGGAGTCTATTCTTGCTCTGGAGGGAAGTCCATACTTTTATGTGATCATTCATAAACGCCACACGATGCGGGGTTTCCTGCAGCTGGTGCGTTGGTCACTCGCTGTTCGTGGCGGTGCATGACGCAACTCAATGTCTACCAGCTTACTGCGAATTATACCGTTCTAGGTAACTATTAGTGGCAGATCACTTCCTGTAAGGAAGACATATATTGTCTCTTCTTCGATTCAATCAGCAAATCGGTTAATAAGGGGTTCTGTGCCTTTTACACCTTCTCCTCTTCATCGAAGCTCAACATCATCATCCCCATCTTTTCCCTTTACTCTCGACGGGAAAAAAAGGAGAAAGAAAAATGAATAGGTGTTTCCTAAAGTTTGGCCTGGCTACCAATCTAGTAAAATATGGCTTAAATAAGCTAACAGTAACATAGAATGCCTCTAGCAAGTTTACAAGGATTCTGCACTTTCTGCCCCTTTAGTGCAATCAACAATATACATACCATGAATACGTTGAGAAGGCTGTCATTTATCAAACTAGAGCCAGTGCACACCGGGAACTATATAGAGCTACGACTCGAAATATCCAATGATTCTTTTTCGCGCCATTCCGCCGAGACCTGCTTCCCGCAGCTTGACCGAGGGCCCGTAGATGATTATCTCAATGGATAAAGGGCAAGGTGGCCGCTAACATGTGGGCGAATATCGCGCTCTGTATCGTTTTTTTGAAAATGACCGCCCAGGAACGAAGTACCCTGATCAGGAAAATGAGGCCGAGAAGCGAAATAATAACTGCCTATCCCAGGCTGGCCAGATCGGCCGGCCGTACGAAGTAGGACGGTCAGGATCTATAATATGCAAGGGGCTACACCCTACTGTGAGAGCTTTCCTTGCCCCCGGTGCATCCCCGAGCCTTGCTGGTCTGCTAGGACGGCGTGTCACATCGTGATGGTGAAACTATCTCTGCAATCATTATTCCACATGTATCAGTATTGGCCTTCGAGTGGCAGGACGATCTCAGCTCAATCTGGCTTTTTTATCTTCCTTGAAGTATTGCCTGCACATATCCATTCCTCTTTAGTAGCTACAGTGCAACCATACGCAGTGCCGTCTCTGATTCACTTTGGCCGGAATGTCGATATCAATCCCCACCCGACCCTCCAAGGGGTGAACAACAGGGAGAATCCTGCAGGTCGACTAGACTCACAGGCGACCTTGTACGAATAGGCGTCCTTACAATTGTTATCACAATTAATCTTATAGGTTGAATTATCCCAGGAAGTGGTCAGGGAAGAGTTGCACGACTAGACTCCGCACTTATCTTCTTTTGTGTGATTTAATCTCTGGGGTCATTTTTCGTTCTCTTTTATTCTTTCTTCTTTCTGCCCATAGCATTGATGCCGAAATCCAGAACTTATCGAAAGACCAGCAACTATGAGGTTAGAACAACAGACTCCTCTTCCAAAACCCAACTCCAAGGAGCAGATTCATGATGTCGATCACACCAATCAGCAGGATGATGTACGTGATGCGACGGAAATTGAACACCAAATGGGTTTTCGCGAGGCCATCAAACTGTACCCGGCAGCCGTTGCTTGGTCTGTTGGCTTGTCCACTGCCGTTGTGATGGAAGGTTATTCTCTCATGCTGCTTTCCAGTCTTTACGTACTACCGCAGTTCAATAGGAAGTATGGCGAATTGCAAAGCGATGGATCTTATGTCATTTCAGCTCCGTGGAGGTCTGGTCTCTCCAACGGTGCTCTGTGCGGTGAGATCCTTGGTTTATTCTTTACCGGTATGGCGCAGGACCGCTTTGGCTATCGCAAGACCATATTTGGTGCGCTATGTATGGTGACAGGCTTTCTCTTTATCCTCTTTTTTGCACAGAATCTACCAATGCTTCTTGTCGGGGAAATACTCTGTGGAATCCCGTGGGGCACATTCCAAACTATCACGACCTCGTATGCCTCAGAAGTCTGCCCCGTTGTTCTGCGAGCATACTTAACAACCTATGTTAACTTATGCTGGGTAATGGGTCAATTTATCGTCTCCGGTGTTCTCCGAGGCATGTTAAGCCGTGATGATGAATGGGCGTTCAGGATCCCTTTCGCGGTCCAATGGATCTGGCCCATCCCTCTGAGTGTAATGTGCATATACGCTCCTGAATCTCCATGGTGGTGTGTGCGCAAAGGCCGCTTGGACGAAGCGAGACGAAACCTCAAGCGTCTAACGAGCCGCTCCGACGCCATGGCTGATGCGACCATAGCTATGATGCGGCACACCAACGAATTGGAGCAGAGCGCAGTGAGTGGCACCTCATACTGGGACTGCTTTAACGGGCTGAACCTCCGACGCACCGAGATAGTATGTACCACATGGCTCATCCAGGCCATATGCGGGGCGAAATTGATGGGCTATTCCACCGCATTCTACATTGCTGCAGGCCTTCCTAGAAGTTCATCATTCAACATGTCATTAGTTCAGTACGCACTCGGAGCGGTCGGAACGGTTCTATCTTGGTTCCTCATGGCTCGCACAGGGCGTCGAACACTCTACCTGTATGGTACTATGTGCCTGTGCAGCCTTCTGATGACCATTGGCTTTGTTTCTTTGGCGCCGCGGAGTAATAATAGAGCGAACTGGGCGATTGCTGTCCTGTTTTCTGTCTTCATCTTCTTCTATGATCTTACCGTTGGGCCTGTTTGCTACTCCCTTGTCACTGAACTCCCTTGCACGCGTCTTCGTGCCAAATCGGTGGTCCTGGCGCGCAATCTCTACAACATAGGAGGTATTGTCGTGAATATCCTGATCAATTACCAGCTTACCACCACCGCGTGGGACTGGGGGGCGAAGTCGACCTTCTTCTGGGGTGGTATCTGCTGCTGCTGCGCTGTGTGGATATTTTTTCGTTTACCAGAGCCCAAGGGACGGACATATGGTGAGCTTGATATTCTGTTTGCACGGGGTGTGCCAGCCCGCAAATTCAGCTCTACTCCTGTAGATATTCTACATCCCTCGTTTTCGCAAGGTGAGGATCGGCTCACGCAGAGGGTGCGACAGAGCATTTAGGCTTATCAAAGAGCACTTAGGGATGAGCATTAGCTAGATTAGAACCTCGGCAAGGTATGATGAATTGCCATGCCACTTGTCCTATCGAAATTACACCCTTTGCCGTCGTAGGAGCCAGTATAGGACAATCTCTAGTTATTGAACTTAGTTCCCTTCAAAGAACAGGTCAGCTACTATATTAATTTAGTCCCTGTGGTACAGCTACAGCTGCCGTAGGGGACAAGGAACTAGCGGGCAATCCCCTGCCTCTGCTATGAAATAAGCTAGTGAGATTCTGTACATCATGTCGTCAATATTCAGGAGGCCATATTCAAGAGGGATACCAGTACATCAAGGAAACATCTATGCAAGCCTTTTCTTCGGGTCCATGCGCAATCGAGCTAGTACGTACATTAAACTAGACGCATGGACAATGATACGCAGAGGCGATCATTATTTTACGGAGTGCGGGTAAGTCTGGGATTATCTTCGGAAGGATTATCCATCAGTTAAAATCCATCTGCATTGGAGGTCAAGGTGGTATGGGAATCAGCTAGATTGAGACTTAGGAACATCTCCTCTGGGATCGTACGGGTAATGACTGCTTAGAACCGTCACTTCCAACATTTGTTAGCTTACTTTTTGCCATATGCCAAAAACAGTCCTTTGTTGTTCAGCAAAATCAGGGCAGGGGGTACGAACTCTTGGCTGTCAGATGAATATATTGATTAGTACGCCATGGGAGCTATCCAAGGACTTTTATGTGCTACTTTTGTGATCTGCGCCAATGTACCTTCCGGGTTTTAAGAATGATGAGCGGAATATATCAAAGATACCAAACTTGCAATATGCTACTTACTGGTAGCAAAGAAGCGCGAGCCGCCTACATTTGGAATTTTTCGTACATTCGATTGTGTTTTTAGGGGCGGCAACAAAGACATAACATCTGAAGCAGTTCAGGGCGAGTTCCGAAATCTCTTAATGAGTTGCAGAGCTCATGTATAAAAGCTTTCTAGTTCTTCTTCGGGATCTCTTTTGCATTTTCAAAATCAATATCATTTTGTACGCGCTGACTCGAATGCTTTGAATTTTCTCTTCCAATTTCACTTGCAGTGATCATATCTTTTGTTGGACCATCGATGACAAGGACCAGTCAAAAGAGGACCAATTTGGAGCAGATCTCACTCTTAAAACATTGTCTTCCACCATGGCCGGACATGACCGCATGACTCCTCACTTCTTCAGCAACCGGAAAGCTCGAGTCATCAGCCAGCGAGAAGCCCGGGTCACCTGGCAGCGAAAGGTTCAGATCGTCAGCCAGCAAAAGGTACCATCTTTCCTTGTATTTATTCCTTACCGTTCCTCCATCCATTTTATCTTTCATGCTTTTATATACCTCGGGCTCGGATGACAACAGTAACCATGATACAGGTAGGGGAGGAGCAGTCAGAGAGACTTATGAGTGGGAGCTTCCAGCTGTTGTGAAGAACCTGGAGTCTATGCTGCAGATTGGAACATCGACTAGAACGCCCATATCGGTTGATGTAATGCCGTGAAAAGAGTACCTCAGCCGATACGGGGACGTTGGGCTTCACCTTGTGCAAATGCTGTTCTGCGCTCTCGAAGGGAAACCTATTAGGGGTAATTAAACGCTGGCGGCGGCACATCTCTTGTCTATACATACACTAGTCGTTTGTACTAGTTGACAGTAGCAAAATCACATGGTTCGGATTACGGATTGATTCGAAAATGGTCACCGTCGAGTATCCAGATAACTTCAGACAAATACAAGATATAATGGTGTGTCTTTGTTTAACCTTTCGACCTCGGATACGAGGCAAGTGTGCTTTGTCGTACGGGAGCTGGAAAAAGTCAGGGGAGACACAAAGCTTCAGCCTGCATCATTTGGAAGTAATGATCTCGACAGCACATAAACAATGTGATAGGTTATGCCAGCAGTTACTGAGTACAGCAGTCATCGCTACGGTACCACCCGTGAGCAACCGTGGAGCCTATTACATTGATATGGACTTCGATGAAATGAAGGACCGTGCTGGAACCACAAGAAATGTATTAGTGAGTGAGCATGTCGTTTGGGTGGGGAGATCTACTGCACTGATTCCAGTGTCATTCAAGGAAGGTACAGGGCAAATCATTTGGCACCTTGAGAAGACAAGGGATATAAATCGACTGCTTACTGAGTTACTCGACACTCATGAACCCTACAGAGAGACGGGGACAGGTTTTACGGCGTGCGCTGGTGTGCAATACCATGTTTAGCTTGAAATAGCGGCTAGAACGGTCGAGGCTCGTCTTCTCACTATATGTACGAGTCAAAATGTATCTCAGTGCAAATACAGTGGATTTAAGCCAGTTCCCAGGAAGATTGATGGACTAAAACTTAGGCAAGGGACTATAGTCTCCATTAGGGCCAGGAACGCTTGCAACTACCTCTCGGTTGTAAAGGCCAAATTCAAGAAGAATTTCTAAATCTAAAGAGTAAAAAATATACATGGAAAAAAATATAAATAAATAAATAAATACATGCATTACATACAATTCCCTGGAAGACAGGAAAAAAGAAAAGAACCACTAAATCAAGTATCGGACGCCGGTTGGCGCCGCTGGGAATCGAACCCAGGTCGAGACGGGACTGTGGGAACGAACCACAACGTCGCATGATAACCACTACACTACGGCACCTTGATTTGGTGGGCCGTGGTCAAATCTTGCTCCTATCAAGGGCAGGAGAAACCTGCTTTCAGAGTAGCAAAACATATAACCTGTATCCATAGAGATAACACTTCAATTCAATTCTTGAACTGACGGTACGCCCAGACCAGGTTTGAGACACTAAATTTGATAAAGATGAATAGCTTCTGTTTTTGGACTTTCTTGGATATATCAGAGATTGGGTACGGTACCTTCTCTTATATAGGTAGGGTGCGCCGTGTCCCAGGGTAATTTGCAAGACCACGGGGGAAGATGCGCTATCTCTTCACCCTAGTCAAGCCATTTAATGGTCGCCGGCGGAGCAATTGTACGAAAAGGGATGCCCACAAAAGACATCATACTCCGGAATTAACTCAGCCCGGTACGGCAGCTTCCCCTTTCATACCTTGTGTTCACGTTTGTTTTTCGTCTCCCATCCCGTGGACCGTGCTGTAGGGCTTGCACGGGAAACCCCGGCCCTACGTTACATCGGACCATTCGAGATTGCGTGGCTTGACTTTTGGGTTATTCTCATCTACTCTGGCCAATATCAGGAAAATCAATCATTATTTCACATAAGTTTGATACGTGTAGTTGCTAGCTCATTGTCGCTATATCTGCTATTTATTTTGTCAGGACGATAACACGATAGTTATTATCCCTACTAGCGAGTTCCCAAATTTGTCGGTGGTCAAGAGGTACTAATATAGTGTCAACAGGTTGTATCCCGATAACGTCTCAGAGGGGCTATTTCGATGGTCGATATAATGTACCAATAAAGATTGAGATACTTATTCATGATTGAAAGCTCTAGACAAACCCGGGATATTTCATGGCCTTTTTATACGGCTCATATAACGAACACTTAGAGCCAGTAAGAATCAATCTAAGGCCAAAACATTAGAAACTCGTGGAAAGAGAGTGTATTGCATTTCGTCCAGTACATTGTCCGTGCAAGATTGTTATAGGAGAATATTCGCAACCAATGACAAGTGGTCATGTTATATCTCCGGGATACCCAAGCTCTGCTCCGGTGTAATTATTTAACATACCGTGTACTTCTTGAGCCCCGGAAGTGATACAGTACGTGACGTGAGAATCAGGGATTCGACGCGATTTTACCCTGTAAGAAGGCCGTGAACCCTATGACAACATCCTTTTCAAGGGAACACGGTTGGATGTAGAGCCACCAATGTGATAGCTTCAGATACTAGGTGCGGTCTGGCCTATGATATCCGAGTGCCAGAGTGTTTACCCCTTCCAGGGACTTGCCTCGCCTTATCGCGGTCAATGATGATTGATTATAGAGTTTAAATTATATGCGAGAACCGCTAATATGCGTCGGTAGCAGACCCTAGGCGCTGGGTGCTTTGGATATACTGTGGGTCCCATTAGGGCAGACACTTTCCGGGGAACATTTGATATTCTTTTAGTCTGTCAGGGTTTCTGCAAGAGCATTGGCGAAACCGCCCCAAACAACGCACAGACCGAGCAGGCTAGGTTGCTGGGCATCGCGCTATCTGCGCATGAGTTTAGCCTCGTTCAGTCTAAAAGACGTCAAATTTGACGTTCCCCACTTTACACAAATAAGTGAATGCCTAGTCTGCTCTCGCGTGATCAGTCCCTGTATGCTATACTGGAGGCTCGGTATGTAGGTAACCTGACACTTTCGGGACTATGTGTTAGGCTTTCACCTTGTGAACGCCCCTTTTTGCACACACACCAGCTTATTCTCCTAGAAACACGAATGCGGCGCCTTCGCCAAAATACCTGGCGACGATCAACGGAGTAGCTGCATTGCTAGGATGTCTGGTTCGGACGCTGGGACCCAAGGTTTGGGGACCGTTATTTCGGGTTGGCGTCAATCTGGCATGGTCAGTCTGGCATTCTGGGCGCTGGCCGTTGTCACAGGGTCAGGGCTGATCGTCTCAATCTTTCTAAGAAATCCCATAGACCCTGTGTGGGTGGGACGTACTGGTTCAGCAAGTATGATATGGGTGGCTTTGAGGCTGGATGGGCACAGAAAATCATTTCTCCACTCTATGACTTAATTACTCCTTGACATCAACCTCCAATCCACGGCTCTAGATTTGGTGTTAACCTATTCTCCCTAATCTTCTTCCTTCTCTTCTGCAGACAACTCGGTATCATTGTAGGTCTCGAGTATCTCAATCTGCCTGGTAACTGGGTCTTCTCTGCGGCAGAATTTGATGTAAGATTCTTTCATATCTTCGTAGATCCTTGACGGTGTTATTTGCCATAGGCGTCTCAAGTGAGAGTGAGTGACCTACTGTGGGTCCTACTCCATTTCCGGACGGAGAATTGCGCCATTGGTAATGAATACTAAGGAATACAGAATATTTCTCGAGCGCCAGTCTGCTTCTACTACACTGTCAGCCTGGTAGCGTCAATAACGGCGGCAATATGGCACCTACTAGGCTTGGGGAATTCAAAGTTCCCCGGTATTGACGCAGGTACTCACAACCGCTCAGGTGACGCAGTGGTGCCAGCCAGATGCCTACTTCCTATTCGTATGCGCGTGTAGTAATGTCGGTTGGAATATGAAAGGTTCCCATGTCTCGCAATCTGCCGCCACAGTTCCATCCCAGAAATACCCATGCACTAGACACGATTCGATATTATTCCGGCGATTTGAAGAGGCCCTAACGAGCGAGGAATAGCTCGTTCCTTGGTCAGCTTTTTGATATGCTCGAGTTCAGACCTGGGTTCGCGTCTTTCTCGATCGGGTCTACGAGGTGGCCAAGGAGATGACTGAATATCACACTTCCCATTTCTCGCTCTATCCATTACTATGCTGCGGGATGGAGTCCATCATTATTTTCATGTGGAAGCCTAATTTCCCTGTCGGAGACTTGGAGTTCCTCTGTAGCCCGGCGATCTGCTTACCGAATAGAAGGGTGTTGAAATAATTGGTGAGATTCGGTCAGTATGAAATGACATGCTGGGTTCTTAATGTATGACCCCCAGAGGTAAGGCCGTGGGACGAGAGCCGGAGACACGCTATGAAGGGCTTTCAGGGGCTCGGATTCTGCTTCAATAATGTTTGCACTCAGATCAAGTTTAACCGCCTGAGTACCTGAATTAGCGACGTCTTCTCTCAGAAGCCTTTCGACTGTATCTGACCAACCTTGTGGAAGTAAACCACCTTTTGACCGTCCGGACTACGACAGACTATCTTGGCGGTACGCCTCGACGCTGAAGCCCCGTATCCCGGAGCGTGTTCACTCTCAACTCCCATAGCTGAGCGAGCTGCGGCTGAGAGCTCTGCGATGCTCGCGAGCATTAGCTAACTGTTGTATGGTATATGAAAAGGGGTCCTATCTTACCCACTTGGACATTTTCATCCAGTCCGAAACTCCCCTCAATCCTTCGACCTTGGGATTTTGGAGACTTGACTAGAGTTTTATCAACGACCTCTACGATGAAAGCTTCCGGTTAGACAAACCGCCGATACCTCCTGAGGTTTTCGTCCTAGTGCAAGCGCTTTATGTTAGCCAGAAGCCATCAATTGCTTTCGTGCAACTAATCATGTAGCAAATGTTATCCTGTCACAGCAACTCACTAAGTAATGAATTGGAAGTGTAGGGACTCTTTTCAGTGGCGAATCCCCCCTCATAGTAGCTCTTGGACGCAACCTATTGGAATTTTTCTTTCATCCTAGAATTGCCTAACGCGGAGCCGAGGCGCTATCGTCGGGCTTACAATCTTGCCTGCCTGTCGCAGAATACGACAAGTAAAAAGAACAGACCCAATGGGCAATACATTCCATTTGATGCGTATGAACGATAAAACCGTGCGGGAAATCATGCACATCCACTTGCCCTGGAGACCAATTATTGTCTGCTTTTGGCGGACCCATATATACATTTTCGATATATCATGAGAAACATACTTTATACAGATCTCTAGTGATAGACAACAAGCCTCACTATCCAGCGTTAAAACGCGGGCATAACCCTCGAAAAGTCCAGCAGGAGAAGGTCCACAAACGCCTAGTTAAAGCCGGCATTAGTTCCGCATGCCTTTCTTTGATGCCTTAACTGCAACAGCTTATCCACTCGCGCCCGGAACACATTCAACGCCAATCGATCCTGCATTCGCACATTGGTATTCGGCTTTGCCGCTAGACGCTTTGACTTTCATGTCGCTCAAAGAAAGCCCGCACGTACCCTTGGCAGGGCAGTTGATGTTTGCGATCGGTTCATCCTTATCGGTCGCTCCGGTAAATCCTTTAACGACGACATCCGTAAGCTTGGCGGTACTGGGTTTGGAAGCGAACTCTTTGTCGTCGGACCCATAGCAGCTCTGGATCTGGAAGGCATACGAGGTACCATCGACTATGACATTTTCTACATTGCTCACGTCGGCCGTACCATATCCGCCAGAATAAATTTTGATTCCCGCCGCCTTAGAGCAATTGGTCATCTTGGCATCCTTGAATAAAATATTTTTCACCGTGTCGACCTTTCCGGTGGTCTTGCCGATGCTTCCGATACTTAGGCCATGAGAGCCGGTGCAATGGATATTGGTCACCGTGACGTCCTCAGCTCCGTTTTGAACGGCAATACAATCATCACCGTTGACAACCGTGATGTTCATCATGCAAATTCCCATACCGGCGATATCGAACCCGTCCGTGTTCTTAGGTAATGCATCGGTGGTCGAAACTGCGGTGAGCGTCAAGTCGGAGTAGGCGATATTGGACACGCCGTTCCTGACCGAGGAGAAAACATTAGGGGGATTCTTCATCGTGATTCCAGATATGGTGACGCCAGATGTTTTGCCGGTCATGTAGAGTAAACATTTGACGCGTGAGTAGCTCTTATTGGAATCCAAGATCTCCCAGGCAGCTTGGCCGTTGCCGTCAATAACCCCGGTTCCTGTCTTCGAGATAATGCTCACATCGTTGACGTCTTCCAGGGTCATGACGGCTTGCTTCCTTGTCACTCCATACATCTGTATCACCGGACACCAATAACGTTCCTTCAACCTGCAGGGTGCAACCCGTGCACTTGGTAAAATGCATCTCGGAGTTGATGTGGTACGTCACCTTTGGTGGGATTAAGATGGTCCCTGAGGGACATGCGGCCATGGCCGACTCGATGGCGGGTACATCATCCACAGTGGCTGATCCACCAGCGGTTGGGGTGCATGTGGTAGCCTGTCGTTCAACCACGCGAGAATGCTTATGGCTATGTCCAGTCCGCCCGGCTAGAGTTGGGTTGGAGAGGGAAAGGCAGAAGAGGACTCTTTGTATATAATCGAGCTTCATATCGGACACACTTGCGCTGTGGCTAAACGAGGATGGGACTCTATGTGACGTAAACAGGACGTGGGTTCCCTCGGCCTTGGATCCAACCCGTCGGAGGGGTTCTCATTTAAATAGAAGCCTTCGAACACGAACTGTTTCTGCCTCAATAGGGGCTCTCTTGGCGAACGGGTCGGTATCCCCGTCAGGTGCCAGAATATCTGTCACGACTAAATTAGGTCCGATCCTGCGCCCAAGCCGAGTGGCACCTGTGGACCCGTGTAGGTCTTTGTATACGACAAGCAAGTCGGGGGTTCTAATTCCGCTCCCGCCATGGTCTTTGTTAATGCGCTGACGCTACATAATCATACTGCCCAAACTCCCCAAAATCAAATGACCTTTCGCCTACCGTATGGATTAAGAATGATGGGTCAATCACATCTGGATGAATAGTTGCCATCTGCTTATGCAGTATCCTCCAATATATATTGGCGATCAGACAAGTTGTGGCATCCATCAAGTGTCATTAAACTGCAACACAAGCTTTGTCGAAAGATAGAGTGTGCCGTAAAACCGAATTCGCCACATGGATAGAATAAGCACCCTCTCGGCAAGCTCTTCCGTGTTCAATTTAGGCATGATCTGCAGTGTGGCTAGGCCCTTGCAGCGGTAGGTTCGACCGGTTTTAGAGCCGTCGGAGCCCGGCTTTTGCGGAGACAACAATATTCGGAAATCTTCATATAGCATTTATTGGCTCTAGTAAAGGTTTCTGATTGCACACGCAGCGCTAATACAAAGCGTTTCGCCAGAGTGAGGGTGGAAACGCCAATGGACTATCGTTCGCTTGAGTTTTGTCAAAAGTCCTGGGTAAATGAACGTTTTCTGCTGCGCCCTGCAGATGTATTCACTTAAGGACTAAGTTAGGGACTCAGGGGATGGAGTCGAATGGGCCATGAAACATTAGGTTTTTAGAGGACCCGTGCGCCGTTGTTTCGGAGTATAATTTATGGCACCTCAGTCACATGTATCCCATACCCTGACCGGTCCTTGCGGGTGTCAATTGATTAACTCCTCACCACTCGAGGATAATATCTGTGGGGAGATAGTCTGGACACTTTATACTTAGAAGTTCCTTACCTTCAGTTTGTATATGCAAGGCATCCAAGCATAAACTCAACCTGACCCACTGGGATCCGCCTCGACCGGTGCACATAAGTTGGATAACTTCCACCTTGGAGTATAAGAGGCGACTCTGTCTCATTGATGATTCTTAATAGGCAAAACCGCCTGCCCACTCGACTTCTGGTTCTTTTTCCGGACTTCCATCACTGCGGTTGCTCGGTAAGCTCCGTAAATTGTGGCTTGCAGCTAAATTTCCTTCTTTTCTTCCCCACCTCCCCAGTTAATCTTCTTACTTGTTTCCTAGTGGCTTTCTTCATTATGTCCTCTATATAAAGCGTATCCGGACGATAAATATTTGCAGGCTTCATATTTTAGGTACATGTCAGGTCTGTAACGCCCCGCGGAAATGATTTATCTGTCTTCTTTCGCTTCCTTCTCTATCTGCGCTGCCCTAGTTGTTAATGAAAAGGGGCTCTTCTTGTCCACAGACGTGTGCGGAGTACACGCTAGGAACACGCGTTTTCTTGGCGCATATGTTTCCATAGGTTGGCTGGGGTGCCGATATGGGTTGCTGCAATTCTAGCTACCGCTTGGCCACTGGTACTGTAAGTAAGTAGCAGTATGTTAATGCAAAACATCAGAATGGGGAACAAGCTGTTAGCAGAGATCTATATCTAGGTTTTATAATAATGGCGCCTAGGCCGGGACCCTGAAAATGCCAAGCTCTAACTAATAGTAGCAACTTATATCTAGGCTTTATAATTATGGGGCTTAGGCCGAAACTCTCAAGGAGCCTAGCATCTGGAATCAGTAATACTGGCTTGACAGGACAGACGGGTGGTTGGTTAATATAGGTGCTATCTAAATGTATATTACCTTAAGATGTATCGCCATTAGCAGTAGCTTCTATCTAGGTTTCAAAATAGTAGCACCTAGGCCGAAGCTGTTAAAATACAATGGGGCACTTGAAACAGCTGAGCAGCTAGGCTATAACAGCCCTATTAGGATTCTATTAGATTCCTAAGCAGCTATAGCTCGGTTACAAGATAATAAAGCTGGCCCGGGGCAGGGACTGGCTATTCTAGCCCAGGATATAGCCTAAAGGCAAGAGAATCAAGGATGTCAAATCACTATCCAATGGGTCCCAGGTCACCAAGGCATACTAGGGAATGTGAAGGCAGATCAAGCTGCTAAGACAGCTGCAGCTCTAGACAGGAGCCTCAAGCCTCAGTCTAGCCTTTTTACACAGAAAATGTACAGAGGCAAGCCAGGCACAGAAACAACATTGGGTTGTACAAACCCTAGAAAACCGACTCATAGGACTCAGCAGCGTTATCGACCCCAAAAGGATGGAGACTAGGCTTAGTGGCAGGAGCAGCCCCAAAACAAATAGCTCGTCGATACTGTTGAACATGTATAGACGGCTAACAGGGTTACGGATTGCGAGGTGCTACTTGGTGGTGAAGATAGTATATTTGACTATCGTGTAGTTCCTTAACATCATACGGTTGTGTCCCCAGCTGGATGAGAATTCCCTGAGAAAGATGCCTACGTGGCCGATATATAGAATGTTCTACATGAGCCACGCAGGGCTTGGTTGCCCGTTGATGCCTTAGGCATCATTTTCTCAACAGATACTATCAATTAAAGATTGGGCATGCAGCAGTGCCAGCCTATCTCAGTCAAATAAGGGCCAAGGTTTAGCTAGATGTCGGGACTTCGAGGCCCCGCAGGGAACAACAGGCCATCTATTAGTGGAGTGCAGACAATGGCGTCACCAGAACAGGGCCCTGTACAGGGCCCTAACCAAGGCGGGAATAACACCACCAAGGCAAGGAGAAACAATCTCAGAAGGCCGTCTTGTTGGAGACCAGAGGCCAACCAAGGCCCTAATAATCTTTCTTGCAACAACAAACATTGGCTGCTTCCCAGCAGGTGGCGAACACCGAGGAGGGCTTAGCCCAAAGGCCCTGTGCCGAGTTACGCATCATATCATCGAGCTCAGTAGAATTAGAAGAGGCCCATTATATACTATTCACTGATTCTCTCCCTCTCACGCTTGGCATAAATCGCTTGCAGCACCGTGCTTCTATCTACTGCCCGGCTAACATAGACCATAGCCGGACATTATGCCGCGTAACCAAACAAGGGCCAGATAACCTTGATCATCCGGTTAACACAATTTCACTCCGTAGCTGTGCGTCAAAGCGGAAGGTCCGCGGAGTGGAGTCATGAAGAATGCTTAGTCGATGACTAGACTATGTGCGGCCCCACGAGGTTGATAAGCGCATTATTAATGGATAAAAACCGTACTTGCTTATCAAACTCTCTGCAAACCCCGCGGACATACATTCAACTTAATTAAACTAAAGCAGAAGTACAAAAGGCACACTCAAAAAGGTGGCTCGGCCACCGTGACGGATGGCACTTCTTCGGCCCGTGAACACAGTTCGGCTCTTTTAAGGTGTACATACATACCGGCCGGCAATCTTGGCAACCTTGGCGCCTTGGCTAAGAGCAGACATACTTGGAATGTCATTAAGCGGCGATGGAGTTATTACGGAGGAGAGGGACGACGGTGCGGCCGTGAAGTCTTCCGTTACCACCGCCACCACCAAAGCAGAGGCATTTATCACTGGGAACGAGCTCGAGCATGGCGCCGAACAAAAGGTTTATCGACCGAGGAAATGGCAGAGCAATTTAACGTTGCTCAGTTGCGTAAGTGTAGTCACCTTCACTAGGGTGATTTGGTACTGAGAGCTAATGCGAACACAGTATATTGCCAACTTCAGTGACGGTTTCCAGAATTCATTGGCGAACCCTACCAATGTCGTCTTAAAGCATCTATTGGGAAAAGATGGTTATCCATCCGAGATGCAGACGCGGATCAGCAACTCATTGCTCATCGGTGCCATTCTAGGTATTCTCACCCTAGGATACACTTCGGACATGTTTTCCCGCCGTGCAGGGCTGCTGTTTACTTCGGGGTTGGTGATGGTGGGCACATTGATGTCCACACTGGCGCTCCAAGTGCACCCGTCCTCTAATATGCTCTGGTACTTCGTCATTGTCCGAGGTATTGCTGGATTTGGCGTCGGCGGTGAATATCCGCCCAGTGCAGCCGCAGGATTGGAAGAGTCGGACGATGTCAGTACGAATCCCTTCAACGATTGACATGGAGACTGACTAGAAATAGTTCCGTCGACGCCTGCGAGGTCCGATATTCGTGTCGTTCACTACCCTGATGGCAACGTCGGCCGCACCCATTCAGATGATCGTGTACTTGGTTTGCCTCAAGGCCAGTAACAATAACTTGCCCGTCACTTTCCATGCCTTGTATTCCCTCGCAACTACATTTCCAGCTATTATCCTGGTGCTCCGTTTCTTCATGACCGATTCCACCTTGTTTCACTATTCGAACTTCAAGCACCAGAGGAAGCCACCACGGTTCTATCTCTTACTTGCAAAGCGATATTGGTGGCGCCTGTTCACAACGTCGCTGGCTTTCTTCCTATATGACTTCATCAATTTTCCGAACAGTATAATGTCCAGCACCATTATCGCGTCGCTGGTCAAAGATAATAACATCCAAACAACAGCCATCTGGCAGGTCATACTAGCAGCGCTTCCAGTTCCGGGCGTTCTGATCGGCGCCTGGCTGACGAACAGCATCGGGCGTCGCAACACTGGATTGATAGGATTTGCCGGGTACGCGGTGCTGGGCTTCATTATCGGAGGCACCTTCTCTAAGCTTTCCCAGCATGTGGCCGCTTTTGTGGTGCTCTATGGGCTACTACAGGCGTGTGGTCACCTAGGTCCCGGCGCCACTATCGGTCTCATCTCCACCGAGTCATTCCCGACTGCGATGCGTAGTATGGGCTACAGTGTTGCGACCGCGTTCGGTCGCACTGGCGCTGCGGTCGGTACGCAGTGTTTCACTCCGTTGCAGCAGGCCGCAGGGAATAGTGCCACTTTCTATCTAGCGGGGAGTGTAGCGGTGTTGGGTATGGCCGTTTATTGTCTTTTGCCAGAGAGCGGGAAGATAAACTTGGAGGAGGAAGATCGGTTGTTGGAGAAATATATGGCTGAAAATAGGTATCAGATGTCCGAAAAGAGCTGAGCTTATAATATTAGTGGTTCAATAAGACCGTAGGTAGTTAGTCCTTCAGATATAACGGCAATACCACACCCACAGATAGTGATGGAAGAGGAGAATCACTCCTTCTTCCGGATACGCGCATGAGATCCCAGGAGCCTTCACAACACCTGCGATCTTCCTCTATAGCCGAGACACAGAGTAAGAGGTCATGTCTCAGATCAATGCGGACTGGTGCGTCACCGCTAGGGGCTTTACGGTCGGTATAGTATGCGCACTTCCTATCAAACTAAAGGCGGTCCGGGCCGTGGTTGACGCCACGGACGAGTACAACGACATTGCTGACGAGGACTCCAGTTACTATGCGCTTGGTAGCATGCACGGCCACAACATTGTTGCTGCTTGCTTACCATAAGGTGAATATGGCACCAACCCTGCAGCAGAGGTTGCCTCCCATATGAGTCGTTGCTTCCCCGGTGTGAAATCCTGTCTTTTAGTTGGAATTGGCGGTAGCGTTCCCTCAACAGGAGACGGCATCTGGCTAGGTGATATTGTGGTCAGCATACCGTCAGTCGCCGCCACAGGCATCGTAGCTTACGATATGGTAAAACGCTGCCAAGGGGTGAATTCCAGATAAATGGCTATCTCCAAGCACCACCCCGCGCCTTGCGGACTGCCCTCACGGGAAATGCAGGTATCGTTCTCCACCGGATGGGTGTACTCAGACTGGAAAAGTACGTCATTCACATCACTCGGGCGACAAGACTTTTGGCCACATTCTTGAATCTGCTCCACGTACTTCTGCAAAGGTGATGCGCAGGGCAACCTAGGGTCTGATTTGATGTTACGGGTCGCGAGCGTACAATATCCTTTTGCTTTGAAATGGAAGCTGCCGGGGTAGCGAATACATTTGCGTCACTCGTCATTCGCGGGATTTGTGATTATGCTGATTCTCATAAGAATAACAGCTAGCAGAAGTATGCGGCTGCTTCGGTGGCTGCATGCACTAAGTTTCTTTAGTCTCGTGTCAAATCAACTTAGGCACTTGTTAGAGATGAATCACTCGCTGAAAGCATCATGAAAGGTGATTGACGCAGAATCCGGTTACCCTCAAAGAAGAGGGCATAGGTCTTGGGAACGGAGTGTACTGCGAAGATGCACAGGTAACATGTACAATGATTATTTCACTACTCACACGCTTTTAGTCCAGAGAAAGTAGATAATACAACTACAATAGAAACGACCAGTATTATGCATGGCCTTGTACATTTGTGCAGCTTGGAAACATCTTTTATCGTTCATCTCCTTGGCCTTATCCTGGGGGATCTCTCTCACAACATGCACCACTCCTTAGTCCGGCGTTGTGATTATTTATTATCTGTTGATATTGTTTAGGTAATAACCAAGTTCGACCTATATCAGGCTGGCGGAAAGCTGCTACTCGAGGACTGCATTCGACAAATTGTGGGTATTGGTGAACCTGCTATTGATCCAAAGTGATTCCTGCTAAAGAATATAGTGATAGATGCATGCCTCGTTTTTTCTATATGCACTAGATAAGTCCGTCGTGAGAAACACCTTCCACGGCAGACTCCCTGGTTACGTTTCTCACTGGCCTGAGGTAGAAGCCCACTGATATATTGAGCTACAAGTGCTTCAAAATCATCCAAGCTGGGTTAAGGGTGTCGCCTACTCGATAGATGGGAACCTATTGCAGAAGCCCCAGTTGTGGGCTATTGCATCAGGTACACTTCAATGACTTATCACCATCGAACAGTTTCGTTTAACTAATGCAGTGGTTCTCTCGGATAGCAGGCTATTACCCGTTGGCTCCTGGAGAATATGATCGCTTTGAGGCATTCTTTTGTATGCTTTTAAAAACTCTTCAAGCCATATTAGCTGTTGAGTCTGTGGTATGTGCTCTCACCATTCAGTGAGAGTATCGCGTCTCCAACTTTGAATGAGGTGTGCTTTCAAACCCGGGAGTCGGGACGTTTCCCCTTGACGAAATGATGGGGCCCGGACTGGACTCATCTTGTATTCGAGGAGTGAATATAATACAGGATAGATATCAACTCGATAGTTATTACTCAAGGTGTTTGTTCCAACCCGGACCAACGACTAAACGATAATGACATACTTTGGCAGTGTATACTGTTAAATATCAAGAGTTGGGCCCTGCTGGCCCTAAAACAGAGGTCTATGATGCAGAGCTTATGGGCACAATAGAGAGACTCCGAGCCGCTATTAATCAGCCATGTATACAATATACCACCCACTTAACTATCTTACTTGATAATCTAGCGGCAGCCAGTCTTCTGGCAGATAACAGGCTGGCACCTCATAGACGTGGACTTACAAACATCTTTCAACAACTTTCCATGCAATAAAAGGAAGCCCCAACCCTTCTAAACTTGTCATACAAGCCCCTAGAGGTTCACTGGATCCCAGGTCACTCTGGGGTAGCAGGGAATGAACTAGCAGATCAACCCGCCAAGCAAGGCGCAACAATTAATAGCTCCCATATCCCCCCTCCTCCCTCATATCTCAGGCGGGAGGCAAGACAAAAACTCCGCGCAGATACTTCTGCAGCATACATAAAGACTGCGCCACGGGCCTATCGCGATCTGAATATTAGTCCCCATACAAAGAGCAGTCGTGCCCAGGAACACAACCTTCTCCGGTGGGTACTAGGCCGGCTTATAGCCGCCTGTACAGGCCATGGGGATTTTGCAGCATATTATGAAAGATTTCACTATTCAAACTACCTGGCAACCTACTTCTACAACAGGCTAAAGTCTCCTGCCCACTTTCATATCTATGGACGAGGATGGAGTGTCAAACTTATGATAGGCAGAGACGTTCCCCTTGACTATCTCCTTTTCCTCGGAGTTATTGACACAAGTCTCCAGAATGCCCTTGCTTCGGTAAAATTACTAATATTGGCTCTAATAATCATAACTGGCCTGAGACTGCTCTTTGGTGGTTCACCAAATGTGCCCCATCCCGGCGCTAGCTATGACCATCCTTTTGCTGGGTCATCGACTCGTGCCTCGGACTACACAATGGCTCTATACAAAGTTCTGGCCACCTTTCAAGGCTGGTCGAATGCAATGTATGTCCTCGATGAGGTGAAAGATCCCCGCAGAACGCTCAAGGCTGCCGGTATCTTGGGACTCGGCTCGGTAGGGGTTCTATATGTCTTGGTTAATGCAGTATTTTTCATTGCCGCTACACCAAAGGAGCTGAGTGAGACTGGTATCACAGTTGTCGCACTATTCATTGGTAGGGTCTTTGGTGGGACGATGCAACGCTTCACTGCTATTCTGGCGGCTATGTCGTCTCTGGGAAATATAATGACCGCGTCTTTCTCGATGTCGCGAGTAATTCTCGGCTTTGCGGAGGGAGGCTTACTGCCATTTTCTTCCTTTTTTGCCCTCAGAACAAGCTCAGGATCGCCTTCCGGGGCGTTTGTATTGGTTTTTCTATCATCATGTCTCATGATAATTGCTATCCCGTTCGGTAAGCCTTGGTTTTAGTTACACTTTTAAGCGGAAGTACCTATGCTTAGTAGGCGGACCACCTGCTAACATCCCCCCACAGGAGAAGCATACAATTTCCTTCTGGATGTTGGGCAATGGGCAATGGCGGTCATTCAATTCTTCGTCGTGTGTGGGTTGTTCCTTATCAGAAAACGCTTAAGTTACCCTGCCGCCACCTTCAAGGTTTGGACAAGCGTAGCCTGCGTTTTTCTGGCATCCCAGACATTCCTTGCCATTTCTCCGTTTATAGCACCAGGGGATGGACAATCAAGGCTTCCGGTTTGGTTAACCCCTTTGGCTGCAACTTTGATATTCTGTCTAGGTGTTATTTACTGGTATACCTGGTGGGTAGTCGTACCAAAACTGGGGGGATTTGTTTGGGAGAAAGGCATCGTGATTAGCGACGATGGAGCGCGTGCTGTACACTGGCGACCTGTTCCTAAGACTTGATACTGCGAGACTTGTCTCACTCTGGACCTCCGCGTGCCTCTTGATTGACTTCCCGTTCTACTGTTCGTTATTTTTAAGAGGGTCGCTTGAAGGATCTTTGAGTCGAGTTTCATCAACAAAAATATATAGACCTAAAGAAATGAATGTCGGAAATTCAGCAAATCTAGCAGCCGACGAAGCGCCAATCAAGAAATACAGATTGATAAGTGCAATAGATAAAGATTTCTCGTGTCTCAACTTGGACGAGAAGGCCTCTAGGCTGGTACCATCGATACCTTCGTCCCATTCTTACTCGCCAGGGTCAGCAGTAACGCCTCTTGCCACGGGCCTGCGTCGCGACAAGTAATGGCTTTGAATGACTGCAAGATCCGTACGGTCGTATACGAAGCCTCAGTAAGAGCGAACTGTTGCCCAAGACAAATCCGAGGCCCTCCGTTAAACGGTACAAAAGCCCAGCCAGGCCTTATGGTCTCCCATCTTTCTGGTCGGAACTCATCCGCATCCGGACCGTAGATATCCTTGCGCCTGTGCATGGCGTACACATCGTATTCTACACGTTGGCCCTTGGATACAAACACGGGCGACTTGCCGTCTGCCCCACCCCCAATAGGTAGAGTAGTATCTTGGTTAGCAGTGCGCGAATTGGATGGGACCACCGGATAGAGACGCAATGCTGTCCAAGATTAGTACGGTACGAAGTGGAAGGTTAATGGATGGAACCGTACATACTTTCATTGATGACCCACGAGAGGTACTTCATATGCTTTAACTGTTCGAAGGAAGGGCATTCTCCATTGAGAGAAATTACCTCCCTCCTGAGGGTCTCCCAAACATCCGGTCGGCGCGAGAGAACATAGAACACCATGCTCAAAAGGCTGGCAGTTGTATCCCTGCCTGCAAGGAGGATATTGAGCAACTGATCGGTGATCTCGTTTGTGTCGCTTGTCTGCTTGGCGAGCTCGTGGAGAAATACATATTGCGTATGGGATTCTACCGAATTGGCCGGATGTTTTTCGGACTCCAATGTGGCTCGGTACTCCAGCGCCTTTTGAGCGAAACCATGGACGAAGCCTCTGGCCGCTTGTACAGACTCTCTGAACTTTGCGCTGAAATGAAGCAGCCTGAATGGGCCGATTGTGGCTCTGAAAGACAGCCCATCCAGTGCAGTGTTGAAATGGTCGGCAAAATCCGAAGATGCGGCGGACGACTCGGAAGAAAGAGATTCAACCGACTCGCCGAACAAGAATTCGGTTGCCGTGTCTAGGGTCTGTGGTGAGGTGAGATGAACATCTATGCTCTAGTCAAGGAAGGGTGGATATCGATTCCTACCAGCTTGAAAAAGAGGCTCTGTAGATCAACCGTTGCACCATCTCGGGGAACATTATCAATCAGCTTTTGTACGTGCCTCTCGTATAGATCAGTAGCCGCGATCTGTGTTCGTACGAAACACGGCCTCAGCAGGGCTCGTGAATGTTCCCACCGGGACCCATCCGCGGTAAAGATGCCATCGCCCAGGAGAGGGTGGAAGGCGTCCCGTCTCTCTTCACCAAGCTCAAACTGCTTAAACTTTATCGCAAGGATAGTCTTAATATTTTCCGGCTCAATGGTATGTATTTCGTCGGAAAATAGCACCTTTGACCGGAATGTGTTGCCATATCGTTGGTACCTGGACCGCAAAAATTCTAGAGCTCGATTTTCGCGAAGGGCAGCTAACAGTGAACGAAGAGCGTCTAGCCCTAGGAAAGGATCCTTGTGAGGCTCGCGAGAAGGTGATATGCATCCATGTATTTGTTTAAATCGGCGGACTGTAGACCTAGGGTTAGTATAGGTGGATTGTATTATGGAGATAGACAGACCTTTGATTACTTTGTCGAGTTTTCTAAGCAAGTACAGGGAGATCACTATCAGAGACAAATATCCACCAGGACTGAGCCAGAGGGCCATGTTGATCGCTAATTTCTGCTTTGCGTCATTAAATACAACTATGTTCTACGAGTGATCAGAGATTCAGAGTGCCGATATATGTCTTCTATGCTCGCAGGCAATGGTAAGCTTTTCATAGTAGGCATCCACATATCGTCGCCGTGCATGAGCCTAGGTTATCTTACGGCTCAAAGGTCATTGGCGCTCTGTGAACCACGAAACCGAACTTTCAATATGACTTTGCAACTCACCGAGCGCCGAGCCCTCCGTATTCTATATTTGACATAGTGGCTTCCCTTGGGCGCGATCAAAGCCCAACTGATTGGCTTTCTGGGAGAAAAGTGGGGATACGAGCACTCGGCAGATCGACATGGACTTGCCCCAGGCATTGCCAAGCACCGAGTACCGAGACGATGATGCAAAGACATCCCTTGCATCTCACCTCCAAGAACACCGAATCCTCTATCCCAAGGAGGCCTAACAGACAGGCGATGCTACCGTAGGACTGATAGGAGAGAGAGAAATTTGCTGAATTATCCTTGAAGTTCCCTTGCTCAGTTTATCTCGGCTGTCACAATTTGCACCGAATGACGTTTCCCCCGCTTCGTTCCCTGAATTCGGCCCCCGACCAGTGCTTCAGGCATCGATGGAAACTGATCGCCAGGCGACGTATCACAAGAGGGTCTGCAAGTCCTGTGAGCCATGTAAGCTCCGTAAGGTGCGCTGCATTGGTAGGCTTCCTATCCTGTCTCCTCTGATTCGAGCTGACACGTGGCGAAAGTGTCCCGAGAAGACCCGTCAAGATGCACACATTGCCTTGTAGGTAAAGTCGAGCGTAGTGTTCATGGGACTTGGCTTAATTTTTCAATCATTCAAAACACTAGAAGCGTGATGAAGTCTGTGAGTTCAAGCAGGCCAAGCGAAGGTTCAAGGTAGGACCCCAACGGTCCAATCGTAAGTCAACCGAGTGAGTCCGGAAGCATGTTCGTATTTATCCTGATCAACCGTGCAACAGGGGAGTCATCTTCACCACACTGGAATCGGACCGGCGAAGGCAATTCTGCAACGCACGATGTGGAACCGATCAAACGGCGCATCCCGACATTATTTGTAGATCACCTGTTGGATAGCCAACCCACACAGGGTCCACCTGACGCGAATGTTAGCACCGTGCTGAGAGTAAGTCATGAAATCATGCTATCCCATCTATGCCTATGAAACTAAGAGGAGTATGTAGTCCCAGGAACATGAAGGTATGTCATCGAAGATACACTCCCCGCGTTCTAGCGTGAAGTTGACAATCAGTCACAGTTAGCAGCTCAAACCTCGCCTTTTTTTCAGATCGAAAGATCCAGTCCTTAACACAGAGACTGGGAAACAATCGGCTCAGGGCGTTGGTTGATCACATCGAATCAGTTATCGAGGGCCGCGTTACCGCACAAGGAGTTCCCTCAGTATCTCCGGTCACTTTCAAAAAGCCAACAAGCTCCACTCATATCTCGAAGGAGGCGGCTCGCGGCTATGTGGATGGTTGTCCCCCATGCAAAATTTTCGTCTATGGTTTTTCTGACTTTGCTCTAGTATATTTCCAGCGCATTCACCCAATGTATCCATTCCTTGATCGGCAAAGCTTTGAGGAAGCCGCATTTGACACTGGTCTTTCGCGGACATTGGAGAGCAATGCCGCATTCTCCGCTCTATATCATGCGGTGCTCGCATTGGGATGTCAGTATCGCGACGGTGGGACCTTTGATCCTGGGAAGGGCAAGGCGTGGAGATTTTTCCAGGTTTCACTCGGTTTGATGGCTGATATCCTTGTGCCGAGAGAATCTCTGCTGAACTTACAAGTAAGTCGAGGGTTGGTGTTACTTTACCATTATACTTATCATCTTTATGCTAGGCCCTGACTGCTATGGTATGTTATGGTAATGTCTTCCAAAACAGCGCGAAGCTAACAAGCATCTCTGCACGCAGGCAATCTTTGCCATGAACACATGTTGCCTACAGATTGATGAAATACTGATCATGGAAGCTGCGCGCATGGCCCTAGCACTTCGATATCACAAAGCGATTCACAGTGATGAACAGCGAACCTGGTGCCAGCGAACATTTTGGGTCATTTATGTAATGGAAAAGCAGCTGGCCTTCCAGAACAGGGAAACATCAGTAAGCACGCGGTTTCACAGGGAGATACAGCCTCTAACTACTATTTAGTTGATATCAGACTTTGATGTAGGTTGTCCTATCCCGGATACGCCAGATGCAGTGTTCGGAACCTACAACTGGTTTCTGGCAGCGATTCGCTTTGCTAGGATAACGTCTCAGGCATATGAGCTTCTTTTCTCAACAAGCGCTATACGAAACGGTACAGCAGCTAGTTATGCATCGATTGATCACGTACAGGAACGCTTAGAAAAGTGGCGGATAAGCGTACCTGCGGGATTCCGGCCAGGGGATTCGTCACATCCGCTTACCTTCACTGACCCTACCTCTAAGATGGTTGCTCTCCAAACTCACTACTCATACTACAGCCTTGCTATCGCTCTGGCGCGGCTCACGTTGCAGATCGACTCCGACGATGGGGCCCGGCATCAGGACAGCAAACGGACGCTTGTGGTTTCTGCTCGGCGGATAATCGAACTGACTCAATATATTGACAAGGCGGCTCACATGCCTCTCTTGTATGTATTTTCCCCCACTCTTTCTTGTCACACGAACATACGCCGACAGCTGATGCAGTATGCTCGCCATCATGCCGCTGGTTGCACTATTCATTCTGTTTGATATTGTAGTTCACAATCCCACGCATTCGGAGACAAAGGCCAACCTAGCAATGCTTGATGTGGCTTCTGGGCACTTTGCTCTCGTCGAGTATGCATCTAATGGGTCACTGCCCTCTTCCTTGGCCTGTGAATTTGCACATATAGCCCGACAGCAGGTGAAAGACATCAACGGCGAAAATGGAGCCGAAAGCAGCATGCACAATCCATTTACCCCGGGTCGAAGCTCCTCCCATGGTCATATCACAACTGACATCAGCAACGACAGTACCAGGCATTTGTCAACACCACTGCAACAAGAGCTTCCGGTAAAACCTTACCCTGCTGATTGATCGATGTCTATCGACTAACCTATCTTTACTCCCAGGAGAATCATCTACCCAACGCCGAGATCCAGGGGGATCTTGAACAATACGGACAAAGAGGTGGCTTCTACGAACCGGGTGACTATTTGTACTACCCTATGATGGATGATACTTTTCACCTTGGTAACGATCCCATCTTGCCTGGGATTGATCTGCGGACTTTGTTTGGCTCGGTTATACCTTATGGACTTGACTCTCCGGAACATCCTTCCGGTGTAGCTGGGATAGTGCCCACTCCACCGTCGCAGTAACACTTCGAACAACTTCAGTCCCGTGAGGTTTGCATTTATAGACCACGCGATGGCTTGGGTAAACTCGGTGTTCGGCTCTTAGCATAGGGGGTGCTTGGGCTTTCCGATGACGCCCTTTATAATTCAGGCTATGTACATATATATGTGCGTGCAATGCAACTGTTAGACGCTTTGGTTTTTCGCCATACCACAGAGCTCAATGGCAACGTGCGGACACTTCGACTTTCTTGTTCTATGCCAGCCAAATATTGACATTTCTACCTAGGGGGCTCCGACTTCTAGATTGGTCAGCTTCGAGCCACAGCCTCATAGTATGGGTTGGTTCGCTCGCTCGCCTCGAGGAAAATACAATAGCATGCTCGAAGGGATTATCTGTTCCTCCCCACCCAAAAAAAAAGAAAAAGGGAAAAAAGAGACTCTGAATAACATGTAACGTTGACATATTCTAAGCATGTATGGCGATGGTTGATCTCATCCAGATACTTCCCTGGAACTGTACGTTCCGTTCCGTCTTGGTTGTTTGGAATTAGGGTTCAGCTTAGCATATGGTCTGATACGGTTATTACACTTTCCGAGTGGATCTCGGGGTCCGCGGGACCCCAGGAACAGTTTGAATTAAAGACTCTAGGGTATTTAAGTAGCCAACCCACGAATATAACTGGTATTATTTACATCTCAAAGCAGATTGGTGTGTGCCTGAATCCATTGGAACCCTGCCCTATATCGGTTTTGTTAATCGTCGCGCAAATGGCAAATATGACCACCACCGCTATCCCTCACCAGTACTATCCACCGGGTATACACCTTCCCCACTATGTCCCCAATGGCACTTCGACACTGTCCTTGATAGTTCAATTCGGTCTTCTATGGACGGCCGTGCTTGGGGTAGCGTTTATCGCTATTCGTCGTGTGCGACCGATGGCGAGTGGATCAGATCAGCTTGCTTTCATTTGGATGTGTTTGAGTATGGTCCATTGCTCCTTTCTCCAAAAGTATTGCCAGTAACAAGCGTTGCTGACATTGGCATTCTAGCGGGCTTCATCCATCTCTTCTTCGAAGCATACTTTGTGGTCAATCATGAATCTCTTACCGGCTCCCAGGAGTTGTTTGGTCAGCTATGGAAGGAATACTCTCTCTCCGACTCGCGCTACTTGATCTCGGACGCGTTTCTCGTCTGTATGGAGGCCGTGACTGCTGTAAGTCAAGAATAAACCAAACACTACAAGCTAAGAAGACACGAGTTAACCACATTCCTCGACAGTTTTGCTGGGGCCCTCTCGCCTTTTTCATCGCGTATTGCATCGCCGTGCAGCATCCCGCACGCCATGCCCTCCAGCTCCTCATTTCGGTTGGTCAGGTATATGGAGATGTTCTCTATTACGCCACCAGTTTGTTCGATCTCTATGAACACGGAGAATTGTTCTGCCGGCCGGAGAGGTATTACTTTTGGTTCTATTATTTTTTCATGAACTTCATTTGGATATCCATCGGCTCCTGTGAGTATTTTCCTTATGATCCGTGAGGAAGTGGCTAATGCTCTCCAGATTATGCGAAACAGAGCATTGTGGAAATTTCCAGGGCGTTCAAAAAAGTGCAGGAACTCGATTTGTTGCGTAAAAGATCTTGAACTGGCCGAGGTGAAATTTATTATAATAATTGGGAGAGTTACACCCCCCACCATTTCACTCATGAAGAGTATTTTTATGGTGAGAACGAGGAGCGAGATGGCGGAGGTCCAGGGCTGAGGCATTACCAAAGCATGTTTTTAAATTATTAATCGATGAGACTATACTGTGGTAATACATTGCACTTTTCTTGGCTTGCCCTACGCGGTTTAAACTTCTTTCCGGTTACGCAGTGGAATACTCTGTGATAGACACGTCTTGACCCTCGTCAATCTCCGGATTTCGAAGGGAATCTCATCCCTAGCAGAGGGGTATAGTGCACTACTACTGGCTATGCATCTCGACCCGCCTGCGTGGAGGTTCGTGATAGGTCTACCCCTGATAGCAAAAGTGAGCTCTGCTAGACATTCCGGTTTCCAAGGTTACCCGGCGGAGGTGGGGGGTGAGAACCCAGCGCGTTTGGTCGGGTTCTGCAGGTCTGTAGTAGTAAATAGACTGCTGGACAACTCCGACCCGAAGCTCCACTTATATATGATGGCCACGGTGATCGGCCCGATCGCAATGTATCCATCTGCCAAGATCACCAGCCAATCCGAGCACCAAAGACGCGGGAGTTCTCGCTTGCCTAAAAAGATAAGCGGTTAATGGCTGAATATAAATACCAGGGATTCATGCGCGATGGTACCCTTCTGTGGGGCATCCTGCAGTATATAGCCATTTATCATGATGCCCAGCCGAGCTAATTCATCGCATCCCGTCCTGCACATATTATCGTGTAGGAGGTATGAAGAAGATTCTTGAAGATAAAAATCGTACCATCTCCTGGCACATGGATCGGAGTTATATCACCCTGCCTTTGCGGAAAATCACCCTTTCTAGTGTGTTCATACTTTAGGAGTGGCGCAAGGTGTGCCACTCTACATTGGCCACTAGGCACAGACACTGAATGTACAAAATAGGCACCTAGGAAGCTTAATGGGCATGGACACATTGAGGTATCATCTCATCCAGAATTGGGCCAATTAGTCGTCCACAAAAAGCGTTGATCATCATCTGCCAGTGAGACAAGCTTCGCAAGTGGCAATCTCTACACGGCGGAACTCCGTCGGGCAATTTATACTAGCGTACGATATGTCCAGAGGCCGTAAATGTAGTACTTGTCAAGTAGCAAGACCCAACCTTTAAAAGGCGCAATTCCTACGATGTCGGCTATTCTATTTTTCATCCTCGTCTGTCTGTCTGAGGACCCATCGAACGCTCAACAAAATGCGGCCCTTATCCCGTCTTTCCCTCATACATGGGCTCTTGCTTGGATTGTCTACCATATCGACGGCTTCTCTTATAGTCCATGAGAGGCGCGATGTAACATCCTCCCACTGGGTTAGGCTATCGCGTGTAAACCCTTCTGATCAGCATGTGGTTCGGATCGGATTGACCCAGAGCAGTCTCGAGGATGCTCATGGCCTGTTGATGGATGTGTAAGGGACCTGACTGAACCATGGAGGAGTTTCTCGTTAATCCCCATGCAATCTGTTTAGTTCGCACCCAAGCTCCTCCAACTATGCTAGGTTTTGGGCAGCGGATGAGGTCGCTGCGAAATTCGCCCCGTCGCAAGAAACATTAAGCGAGGTGCAATCCTGGCTAACCGAAGCTGGAATCTCCGCCAGTCGCGTCGGCCAGACTCAGAACCGCGGCTGGCTTGTATTCCATGCGACCTCCCAGGAGATTGAGCGCCTTTTTAATACAACATACTATGAGTACCAAAACAGAAGGACAGGGAAGAAAGGAATTGCTTGTGAACGGTGAGGAAGCCCCCGATTTGACTGGCTTTGTGGAAGCTAATCGTGCCCAGGTACCATGTTCCAGCCTCACTTCAGAAGCACATCGACTATGTCCATCCTGGTGTCGTATTGAGCCCGTCTTCAGGTAAAGCTGTTGGTCTCAACAAGAGGAGAGCGACACACAAGAAGGCGAAGCCAGGAGCTATTCGGGGACGGCTGGGTCATGAACAGAACGTCAAGGGCCTGAATGTCACTGATTGCGACAAGGCAATTACACCTGATTGTATCCGGGCATTATACAAGATTCCCACAGCTCGTGCGGCTCCCCATCCCAACAACTCCATGGGCATTTTCGAAGAGGGCGACTACTATGCTCAGGAAGACCTGGATCTGTTCTTCCAAAACTATGCCAAGGACATCCCTCGTGGCACGCACCCAATTCCTGCCTTTATCGACGGCGCCAAGGCTCCAGTCCCTGTGGAGCACGCCGGCGGAGAGTCGGACCTCGACTTTGAATTGGCCTATCCAATCGTATATCCGCAAAGCATAACGCTATACCAGACCGATGATAAGCACTGGGCTACCAACTCATCGATTCAGGGTTTTCTCAACACTTTCCTGGATGCGCTTGACGGTGTGAGCATTTAACTCCCGAACTATAGAGTTCTATCATATCCACTGACCTTACACCGTTCGTAGTCGTACTGCACCTCCTGCGCTTATGGAGAGTGTGGGAATGATCCGTCCCTTGACCCGATCTACCCCGACCCCGGAGCGGATGGTTACGACGTGAAACTTATGTGTGGAGTTTTCAAGCCCACCAATGTCATTAGTGTCTCCTATGGAGAGCAGGAGAACGACCTTCCGGCTTCCTATCAGCAGAGACAATGTCTAGAGTTCGTTATCTCTTTTCCGGAACGAGTTCCATGGTTATATGCTGAGGCCGGCTTCCTGATGCTAACCATTTGAATCAGGTTCTTAAAGCTCGGTTTACAGGGCGTCTCTGTACTCTTTGCCTCTGGCGATGCTGGTGTTGCAGGACCTCCAGGTGACGCCAGCATCAATGGCTGCCTTGGCAATGGAACCATTTTCAGTCCGGCCTTCCCTAACAGGTATGGCAGTCTTTCACTATGATGCTCGCTTTGGAGCCACTGACATATGCAGCTGTCCGTATATCACCAACGTAGGAGCCACAAAGGTTTACCCGGGACACACAATCTCTGAGCCAGAGAGTGCTGTGTATGATCCCGCTGGTCTCTATAGCTATGCGTCCGGCGGTGGCTTCAGTAATATCTATCCCATTCCAGACTATCAAGCGGATGCTGTCGCCTCGTGAGTATCGTGCATGGTCTAGGATACTCTGCGTTATCGCTGACATCGAACAAAGATACTTCAAGAATCACAACCCACCATATCCTTACTATGAGGGAGGGAAGAACATCGGCAAGAACGGTGGCCTTTACAATCGTGTAGGGCGTGGTTATCCAGATGTCGCGGCCAACGGTGACAACATCGCTGTCTATAACGCAGGTGAATTTGACTTGTCTGGGGGAACTAGTGCTAGTAGGTCAAGTCCATCTCTTACGTTCACCTTGGAAAAGCCTCCGGTGAGATTGCTTACTGTAGCAGGCACCCCAATCTTCGGAGCCATCATAAACCGCATTATCGACGAACGTCTTGCGATCGGCAAGGGACCGGTTGGCTTTATCAATCCGGTGCTGTATAAGAACCCCTCCGTTTTGAATGATATCACCAATGGTTCGAATCCTGGGTGTGGCACAGACGGTTTCTCAACGGCTCCTGGGTAAGTACGCTACATATTCATTCTAGCGGATCAACAGTTTACTGATTCCATGATTTTTGCAGATGGGACCCTGCCACTGGGTTGGGAACGCCGAACTATCCCAAAATGCTGAAGTTGTGGCTCGATCTCCCATAAGGCGCGACGATATCGCTTCGAACGTCGTCACTCGGAGTGCACGCAAGCATATGTGCTTGGGGATTTTATAGGTTGTGTTCGTTTGTGTTCAAGGCGTGATCGGATGCAGGCTGTGTACCTCGCTTTAGCTATGATGTTGCGAGGATATGCTAGAGAATTGGCTGACAACCGATATCATTGCCAGATTATCACTCTAGTCTACGCTTGACTGTGTAGAGATGCGGTCGTTGTAGTTCCCTAAGCTCAATATCCTGTAAGATGTTCTAGGATACTCAGTGATTTAGGTCAATGACGAGAAATATATAAAACGTCATAAGACACTAGGCCGCTTTGTTAGTATACACTTCTAGGGCCTGGGGGCCATGACATTCCTTCTTGTTGTCTCTGCTATTCGTTTCCATCGTACTAACTAAATGGTCTTCGAGCAATACCGGCCTAGTCACTATGCAGGCTGCTGTAACAACTAGAATAGGCCTGTGAAAGATAAATACCTAAATACCACTTTGGTTGCGAACGTCCACTGACAAACGCATGTTCAAGATCCATTGTTACGACAGCGATTAAAATGATGACAAACACTGAGTCTACCAGTGTGTGCTGTCAAGGAGGTAGACATGTTATGATCATTGCTTGGGTTGCAAGCTAGCTCCACAGGGCAAAACGCCTCTAACCGGAGATTTCGGGACGAGCCTCTCCAATAGAGATGGTCTCCTCGCGCCGAGAAGCCAATTTTCTTTGTATGTTATCGGGGTTGGCTGAGTGATAGTATTCTATTTTAGAGAGAATTTCGAATATCAGTGAGCCAAGCACCAGATAGTCAAAGCCCTGATAGAATCATTATGCGCCAGTATCGTTCAGCCAACCACAATGCAAAACAATGGCAATGAAAGGATATCGAGGTGTTAATGTACCTCACGCACGATTGTCATGCTAGTCCTAGTCTACCCGTGACCTTGCATATTTGTCCGGCCGGAAATTACCACATGTGGTGACGATTGGGTTGAGATATCAAGAGACAGCTCCGAATCGATACCGCGTACTATAGGTCAACGCCTATGTTTGCCTCGGAAAGAACGCTTCATCAATAAGAGGAAAGAATGGTCACCAGTCGCCGTGGTCTTCGGTTTTTCACAGCCTTAACTGGCAACAAAGGAATTCGGTAAGGGCCGACTTCTCGTAAATGCGGTAGCTATTGGTACCGTGGCCAATAGTGGTTCGCGCTTAACGGGAATTGGTGGATATATGGATGGGTCAAGTAAATCACCTCCACTAACTAGTTTTCTTTGTCTGGCCTGCTAGTGTATTTACTCCAAGATCCCAAAGATATGATCTCAAAGTCCTGTAGACGTAATTCGACAGGCACCTGCCACCAAAACCCTGAAAATTGTAGCTAGAGTCCACACCGAGATGCAATTGGTCTGCTATACCAGAATGGATACCAGTAGGTAAAAAGACCAGAAGATAACAATCTGTTGGGTCCGATACCAAGCTGGGTTCCGTATGCCCCTTTTCACCGTTATTTATTTTCTTCGATTATTTCTCCTGGTGCATATGCCTTTGGACAGATATTCTGTACCCGGGAGCTCTCCCTAAGCCGTATATACCTCAGGATGATGGGAAGCTACAGTTTGAAAATGATACAAATATATGATATAACGTGACGCCTATCGGCTTGGCCGCTCACCGACTTCAACTCCTATTTCATTTATCTAGAGATAACACGTACACATCAAAGATGATGACAATGTGCTAGATAGCTGTGTGCTACGATATCATCAAAGTCGTCCCTTACTAGGCAAATGCACGTGTAGCTACCAACCAGCGAGCTACGCAAATATTTCCCCTGACACTGTTTCAGAAAAGGTGCAACTATATTTTTGGCCCAGACGATAGACAAGCAAGGGGGTAAGATTCGTACGTCTAGCTCATGCGACCTGTCTCTTGATCGACAAAATTTCCCGAAACAAGGAACATTGTCAATTTCGAAATTGAGTTACCGTCCGCCTACAATGGATCCCTCCGATTGGCGAATGCGGCTGTTACGTATTAGTGCCCATTTTGCAAACAAACCATCGGTATTGTTCCTTGCATATAAGGCGTTCAAGATGAATTTTACCCTCTTAATGAGTACGAGGCGAGGGTTATGAGGTCAGGGTGAACCCTAACTCTGCCACAACACATCGCCGTCCTTGATGAGCCGGTAATACCTTGTGCAAATTGATGCATTAGATGCAGATACTACTCTACGCCTGGGAGTGGAGAGTAAATATTCTAGAATCAAACGTCACTAACGTTCTCTTGCGGAATTTTACGTGGGTTACCGGAGCCAAACGCGATGTGTCGGCTTAGAAAGTTGATGTATCTAACAACCGCCGCTCCCTTGCGCAAAGCTTATCGGAGAAATGGCTATATGCAGACAGGGTTCATACCTATCACGCCTGACAAGGCTTTTAAAGGCCCTTTGGTAACTTTATTCGTGACCATAATCGTCCCATTACGATTAACTCCCCACCGCACCCCACAGGCTCTGTATGTATGTCCCTCATGGGAACCACATGGCTAATGAACGGTCGATCGATACGCTTGAATCACCCCTTCTTTGCTCGGCGTGTCTATTGTCCACGGTATTTATTCGGCATTCAATGTGATGTGTCGGCATCTAGTGCCCACAAATGTCTGCGGCCCGTTTTTATTTTTGGGCATAATAGACGTGAAGAACATGCGCAAATCCCCTGTCCTACCTGAACATTATTTATTAACCCTGTGGGCTGTCTGGCGCGAGGCAGTGATTCCAAATACTTGAAGCCACCACTTCATCATTTTGGAGTCAGGATTTTCTCCTGTCGAATTCTATTTCGTCTTGCATTCTTGGGTGCATTACATATCATGTCTCCCCAGCAAGAGTCAGATACTGGCACACAGGGTGACTGGCACCATCCGAACCAAAACCTACGCCGGTCTATCATCATAGCGCTTTACTTCGCCTTCATTCTATCAGCGGCTGCTGTTGGCCTGCGACTTCTGGCGAGGAGGATCAATGGCACAAAATTGTTCTTGGATGATTACTTGATCCTGATCGCTCTGGTATGGGGCTGTTGGCATACGCATGCGCATGCGCATCCACAGGCGGATTGCTGATCCACCACGTTCTAGCTTTTCAAATTTGGATGTTCAATCGGAGTGGTCATCCGTAAGTGACCGGCTGATGCTCTCCTTCAGTAACATGTCCATACTCAGACAACTAACCAGATATCAGTGCTCTATAATGGATTAGGCTCGCATATCACAATGATTCCGAAGAAGAATCTCGAAGTTTATCTGAAGGTTCGTCATTCTTCTCCTTCTATACAGCCATACACATATTGATCTGTATCAGATTGTATGGTCCAACTCCTTTGCCTATACCGGCTGTGTGGCCTTCATCAAACTGTCCATCTTGGCACTCTATAAGCGGCTGTTCTCAACTCCACGCATGATACTTGCAGTTAATACGGTCGCGGCATTTATCCTGCTCTGGGCTGTAAGTGTCTGTGTGGTGGGGACCATGTTGTGCCTTCCCGTCAACAAGTTCTGGGACTCATCTGTGGAAGGATCCTGCCTCGACGCTGCCACGTTTTATTATGGCATGCAAATTCCCAACATAATCACGGACACGGTACTTCTCGTCATGCCAATGAAGTTTGTCTGGGCCTTGCCGATCTCCAAGGCCCAGAGACTGCTGCTCTCCGGGGTCTTTATCGTTGGTGGCTTGTGAGTTCCCAGCTAATGCCTGCCGTGCAACCGTGATATTATGATGTCTGACCATTCAGGACCCTAATCTTCGATATTGTCCGACTGATTGCTATGATCAACCTTACACGAGCGGGCCCTGACCTCACCTGTAAGTACCCGATCCTGTCCCGGCCAACGTGTTAGGTCTTTTTCGCCGTGCTAAGTATCTCACCGGTGGTAGACAACCAAGTCCCCGTCGTCGTATGGACATGCATTGAAGCCGCGGTCGGAATCACTGCGGCCTGTCTCTCCAACCTCAGACCACTTTTCAAACTCAGTCGAGTCCGTCTGTGGTCCCAGATTCGCTCTTCCCCGGGGCAGTCCGCCAAGCCGCTCAACCAGTCACAGGAGCTTTCCACGCAGGGAAGCCAATTCGACCCGTACTTTACGCAAAGTAGCATTTATACTAGGCATAGTGTATCCATTCAGTACAGCAAGCCTTAATTTGTCCTCGTTCTTTATGCTTCCTTTCATTTGTTTATTTTCCCACGGTCGGTGTACCTGCGGATGGGGCAACCACGTAACTTTGATTTTGAACATAATTCCATGTCACTTCATTATGTATAAATTCCGGCAGGAAGAGAATCTTAGATAAGTAATTTTTGCATTCCATGTATATAAAGCATTTTAATTTACCATAAAACCTCTTTCAGAGGTTTCGTCTTGTTGTTTGGTGTCGGTCCGGAGTACTATATATTCAGCGCGGGTGTGCCATACGCTTTTATTATTTTGATCTATATTTTCCAACACTCTCTCCCTAGTATTCATTCTTACTCTTGATACATTGGCATCCTTTGATTAGATGTAGAACAATCTGACAGCCCAATTACTTCTGTTTATCATAATTTAATAGGTCATCCCAATGTGATGAGGTGACGATACCGAAAAAAAGGTCAAAGATGTGAAACTACTTCAAGACCAGATATCCAACCCCAATGTTCTAGACAGGTCGTTTGAGTGCCAGGGGTCAATGTTAATGCCACAGAGTGATGTGGAAGAGCAAATGATGGATAGGGAGGTCGAGAAAGTGGAGCCTGACTTGAGGAATGAGGGTGCTGTTATGATTGGGTTGCAAGATTGTGAGGATTAGAGTGGATAAAGAGCTGGCTACTGGCCGAATCTCATGCCGGCGAATTCTCTAGGTGATCAGTTCTTGCAGATGTGCCGAGTGTACATCAGCTGGCAGTGACTGGGTTTTTAGACTCTTTTATTTCTCAGTCTGTGATACGTATGACTGGATAACTTAATTCTTGCTCATAGCTCAAATTTTACCAAGCATAGCACGTGCTACGATAGCCCTAAGGGGACATAGTCATACCAACATGCCCCTTCATCGACCATACGTCATTAAAGAGGTAACACTGTTTGATCTGTGGGTTAACCATACACTATGCGGGGTAATTGACAGATCGATCACGCGGGCCGAGGTTAGATCTATTCCACCTTGGGACAAATATTATAATCGTCTGGGGCAGGGGGCTCCCCCAGAACATCAACGCCAAAGATATTCTAAGGACCTTCAAGCCATTTACCTAACATGAAAGAACACAAATTCAAAACTGTGCTCTACCAGAAGTCTCCGGACGGCAAAATCGCGCACATAACCCTCAACCGCCCCGAACGGTTCAATGCAATCGACGCGCATCTCCCGGGAGATCTCCGCGATGCAGTCAAACTGGCTAATTCCGATCCATCCGTGCACTGCATAATCCTTAATGGTAGTGGCCCTGGCTTCTGCGGAGGGTATGATCTTGACATTTATGCCCAGAGTGCGGTCCGCGGGGAGACCCATGGATCACAGGACTTCTTTAAGGGGTACGACCCTTTGGTGGACTATGCTTCAATGAAGGAGAATACCGACTGCTTTTCGGAGCTATTTCACAGCCACAAGCCGACGGTCGCGCAAGTGCATGGCGCGGCGGTGGCGGGCGGGAGTGATATCGCGCTGTGCTGTGACCTGGTCATTATGGCGACTACGGCGCGAATCGGCTATCCGCCCAGCCGAGTCTGGGGGTGTCCAACCACTGCCATGTGGGCGTACCGGGTGGGGATTGAGAAAGCGAAGCGAATGCTATTTACTGGAGATTTGATCAGTGGAGAGGAGGCAGCTGCAATGGGACTCGTGCTGAAAGCCGTGCCGGAGGAGGAGCTGGAGGAAACGGTTATGTTGCTAGCGAACCGGATTGCTTCGGTTCCGCAGAACCAATTGTGGATGCAAAAACAGGTTATCAATAGTCTCGTTGAGGGACCTCTGATGCAGAGTCAGAAATTGGCGACCATCTTCGATGGCATTACCCGCAATTCCCCGGAAGGTGTTGCGTTCCAGGTGTTGAGCAAGGAAAAAGGGTTTAAAGCTGCGATAGCGGATCGGGATGCGCCGGGGAGGACAGAGAGGTATTTCAAAGCGTGGAAGAGTGTACTATAGCGATTGGACGTTGTAGATCCATCAGTATATGGACAGAAAGTAAGTCTATGCTTTTGGTGTTTATAAAACCACCTTTTTTGGTCCATATATCCACATATCTCTGTCGAGTAGGGGCCCAGGACTCACCTAGATGCCAGAACTGTCTGGCCCCATAGGAGACAGCAGGCCACCTGATAGTAGAATGCAGGCAGTGGCACAGCCAGACGATGGCCCTATACACGGCCTTAGCTAGGGCGGGTGTACCACAACCAGGACAAGGAGAAGCAGCCCCAGAGAGCCGCCTTTTCAGGGACCAGAGAGAAACTAAGGCATTGTTAGCCATCATTATCGCGGCCAAACCTCGGATGCTTCCTCGGAGAGGCAGCATGGGAAGCAAACAGGGCCTCTATGGATTATCTTAAAGGGCCTAGAACTGGTAGAGGAACCAGAAAGTAGAGGGGAGGGGTAGTAGAGAGGGCAACCTAGGCACGCCTAGGTGACGCCCGGCAGGCTCTGAATACTGAGGATGGCATATCCCAAAGGCCCTGGCGCAGATAGGCAGCTCGGGCGAGGATAAGAACTAGAATGAACATACAAACGATAGAGGGGGGTGGTAGGGCCCCTAGGGACCACCTGGAAGCAGTGGCCCTAGGCCACTGCCTAGAAATATGTTTCTGTCATAACCAACGGCTTTATATGGACGTTAATCTTGATTAATAATAACAATAGTAATTGTAAAGCGTCCAAGTAAGAGGCGAAATAGGAAAATGAAAGAAAAATAGATTTATCAAACAAGAATAAAGGAGTGATATTCAAAGTTGAAGCAGGAAATGGAAGCAGCGAAATTTGATTAATCAGCCTGATGATGATCTTCTTGTCACTGGAAAGAAAGAGTGCAGAAGAAATAGAATAGAGAGAAGAGAAGGATCATAGAAGGTTAATTGTATACCATGATGTGGACCTGTATCCATGGAATATAAATGGTTTGCGGAGGTTCTGACGTGGCCAATACTATTCGCAATTCACTCATAATTTTATTCCCTTTATCTAGCTATAGTATCTCAGCTGAGATACAGGAAAGCATGTTGTATGATGACAAGACTTTCCCGCAAATACCTGACCATAAAAATGGAACTCTGCGCAGATAATCGATTCAGTATATCTACAGCCGCTGGGCTTTGTTATGCAACCTTCTTACTTATACACTTATAGTCTTGTGGTAGGTGTTGTTGAATAATTTGGAAAATATGATCAACTAGTCACTCTAAGATAGGCTTAGAGGATATATATATGTAGGGGGCTAATTCAACATAACAGGGTCCAATACCACCTCTACTTTTAGTGCATATCCTTACCGTTAGTTTATTTTATTTAGTGCCAAGACAAACTTGGCTTTGACTTGGCGCTGCAATCATAGTCTACTAAAAAAATGGGAGTCATCGAGACCATCTGTACAAGTACTCTTCCAAAGTGGCGTCTCGAGGGAGCCTTGATATCACGGATCTACCGTCTCACATAAAGTGAGGCACAAACCCTGCAGTGGAATGTTCCCCACAGATTTCTGAAATTCAATAAAAAGTGCGAAAGGGAACTCCTAAAACCATGCAGGCGGTATTGCTTTCTACAAGCGTGCCACTGACCTCCCCACAACTGTCTCAATCGCCTACATCAATATTCCCACGGCCATCGCGTTGGTGGCGGTGACGCTGTGGAATTTGTTCGCCTGCGATGCGATGCGATTGGAGCCTTAATTCCAGCTATCCAAGCGCGAAGGGGCATCTGCAACAGTACTATTCACAAACTACAGCTTCTGCTACGGCATACTTGCTCCAATCACTGCCGCTCGCAACCGTCACTGGATTGCTTTCTGCGTCTCAGTCATGTCCTTGGCCTTGCGGATATTCTTACCCTCATTATGCTCTGGTCTGGTAGTTATGACGGAATTGAACATAGTCGAGCCCAAAATGGTGGAAACATGGCCGGGATTGATTGATTTGAAAACCCAAGAGAACTGGATGGTAGCAGAAGCATCTCACTCGGAGGAGTCCAGTATAGGTGCCGAGGGTTTGCTATTCCGATCATCTGAATACGCAGCAGCGTCGGTTTCGATGCCTGTGGATGATGAAAATGACACTTCAATGCTACGCCTTAATCAAACGGTATACTGGACAAACCTGACGTGTGTGGATACACCTCTCCACGGAATCATGCCGAGTTCACTGCCTGATGACAATACCACTACTTACAGCCAAGAGATAATATCTTGGAATGCTCGGAATATTTCCATTTCAAAGGCCTCTGAGGAAAGCGCAGGCTGCACCATAAACCTCTCACTCAATAGCATCGTTCCTAACGCCACCGACAGTTTCCAAATCCGCTATTGGGAGCCGCGTGCTTCCCTTCCAGCGCAAGCTCTCGTATCGCGCCCGCGTTTAACACTACTCAATGCGACCCACTCACACTGTACGGGGTGGTAATCGAAGCAAACGCCATGAAAGATGACTTCCAGGAGACACCACAGGCGACGGCGTTCGCGTGTATGGCCACTTACCAGTACGGCGAGGCTTTGGTATCTATCGCCACAAATACTTCGATTGTTGCAGTGAGCGTCTATCCGGACACGATTGGCAACCTGGATCGCACATCATTCAGTATAGACGGATTTGAGAACCTCATGGCATGTAAATACCGTGATATGAGCGTTCGCACAATCTCCAATGTTACAACCGCGGGCGTCACGGCAAGTCCCTTGGATCTCGTCCAAGTGCGTAGCGCTTTGGACATTATGAATCTCGAGCAGTATGAGCGCGACGTGCGTAATCTCTGGAAGCGCACATTTGTTGCGACAGTTAACAAAATGTTCAATCCCACCACAAGCCCGGCACAACCCCATGCAGAACAGGCAAGTGTTCCAGTAATTCTAAAGGTGATATCCAACCTGCCCTTGTCGCGGAGGCTGTGCTTGGTACGGCATTCGTTTTGCTTGTTTTCTTGACATACAAATATTCGCGGCGACCCAACTTCCTTCGCAATGACCCTGGATCAATTGCCGCGCAGTGCGGGATCATCGCTGATTTGTTCAATCCGACAATTGTCCTTGCTCGGCAGGATACAGACTTCGACCAAGCCACCACTCGACAACTGTGCGGATGGGCCAAGGGACTTTGGTGTCAATGGAATGTAGGACCAGAAGGAAACAAGTTGGAAATTGTGTCAATGGATGGGTGTCAGGTTCCTCTGTCCACCCAGGCAACACGGAAACAGCAGGACCCTATGCCGCACTTCCTGGTAGTGCCTTGGTTCTTGATTGAATGCTTGTTGCTAGCTTCAGCGCTCGCATTCTTTGGGGTAGCTCTGCAACACCTTGGCCTCGGGGATTTGAACACTAGCTCCCAGGCTCAGACAGTGATATTAATACTGTTACTATATGTGCCTAATGTAGTGGCCTCTAAGATCAGCGTACTTCTCGCGTCTGCTCTCCGACATGTCAGCGTTCTAGAGCCATGGGCCCGGCTACAGCAAGGACTCGTTACTGCGGAGCAGTCGCTGTTGATGAATCATAGCTCTCAGGCACCATTCGCAGTGCTCCAAAAATGTGCGCGCCGTGGTTCCGGTCTCCTTGTGGTCTTGTCGCTGGCATGCATCCTTGATTTGATGTTGAGTGTAGTGAGCGGTGGCCTTTTTGAACCCCAACTCAAACACTTTTCCGGCCCTTCACGTCTATTTGCACAGTACAATCCCTCCAGCTTTTTAATATCCTATTCTGCTGTTCCTCTTGATAGCTACAGTTTGATTCCCAGTGGTACGACGCCTGATGCATCCTTACTGCCGTGGACCGTCCCCTGGTACTCATTTGTTCCATTGGCCATTGACGAGCCGGAACAGGAGCGGACCTCTTATACTGCTATAACGCGTGGCATCGGTGCGAACCTAACATGTCAAAGCCTCTCTATGAACCACTCATGGATCGACAGTCCTTCTGGGAAGGCATACTGGCATTATAAACCGTTCAATAGTGAGACAGATACCAACTGCACAGTGGAAATCGCGATAGGAAGCTATGATTTTACCCCGGAGTATCTTCATTATCTGACTCCACTGGAGTCTATCTGCGCCGCGTCCACGATTCTGATACTTGCCCGCTGAAATAGCATGACAGGGGCTCCAATAGATACTGAGAGTACCGTCGCATTACACTGTGAGCCGTCGATTCATATTCAGGACTTTGTAATCCAATTTGATCATGTTGGCTGGATACAAGACTATGATCCGGTAGCCCGAAGCCTGATCAGTAGCGGGGAGTTGGCTCGAAACGCGTCTGCCAGTCTTAAACAGTATAACGGGGCAATGATGCAATCGATCCAGGAAATCACCGCGCACCAAAACTCCTTATTTTACCAATATGACTGGCCGGGGGTATTGACGGCTCGCACTTATGAAAGGCTAGACCCGAGGTCGACGTCGATCGATCCTAAAGTCCTTATACGTGCGGCTCAAGTTACCTATGCGACGATTTTTAGTACGCATTTTACCTTTTGGCGGGATACATACCTGGACCGCTTGCCCCAGCCTCATTCCATCCTCGTGGATGGAACAGAAACCAACGGTATTTGGGGACTACTGCCATCAACACCGTCCATTGTCATCGTGATTGCCCTCATTACGCTAGATATCGTGGTGATTGTTGCCGTATTTGTGGCCCGCCGTAGACGGTTCAATGCGCCTCGTATTCCCAAGACCATTGGCTCGATCATCCCGTGGATTGCGCACAGCCGGATGATGCGGGACTTTGTGGGTACATATCAGTGGACCGATGCAGAACAGGAGAGGCATCTAGAGAAACTGGGCCAGAAATACAGCTTTGGGACCTTTCTGTGCTCGGATGGCGTTAGCAGGCTGGCGCTCGATTATAACTCTACGCACAGCGAGGAGGAATATAAGGTCCACGATAAGGAGGCCACCGCGACTTCATGCATAGCGACATCAGAGTGCACTTCGAAGGGGTCACAAACTAATGAGGGAGTAGTCGACCATACTCTGTGAAATGTACATCTCTGTGATACATCGCGTCTTTGCATAATTGAGACGCGGATATTGGTTAAGGACACGCTGGCATTTGGATGATTCTCATCCATCAGGCGCATATTTGCTCTGGTTTTATGGCAAACGTGTGACTCTCCTCGATAATAGATTACTTAATATCATTTTATTTGTGCGAACAAGAATGCTAGATACCTTTAGCACCTCCGAAGAGGACTAATCACCTTCAAAGTGCTCTAGATTATCCGTCCCCACACCCGCTGTCAAAATTGAACGCTGGTTGATGTAACCTTCCATTTACCAGTCCGTGCCGATCAACATACCATGGTTGGCTAAGAACGTCAGTGAATGGAGAGCCTCTAGATTTCAGCCTTACGGCAAAATCTGCTCCCAGACACTGGGCTTTGCGAGAAGTGCTTCATTATTTTTTACCGCATATTGTTTTCATTAAATGCCCGGTCAGCTGTAGACACGGCTTTCCACTGTAGCGGTAGGGGCTGTAGTGTTTGCAACATGACAGATCTAGGCAATGTACCGCTGGGAATCATGACGTTGACAACTAAGAATTAAGAATGCAGGATACCAATTTTCGTATATTCGGGTCTTCCAGGCAGGCCACTGTGCAATCAGGAAAGTGCACCAATTTAACAGTAAAACTAAGAGTTACCTCTATGCACGGTGGGATTTACATATTGATTTAACCCATCCAATACCAACATTTGCCTAAAGGGAATGTGGCATTCCGCTGCCACAGAGCGTGACTACATGCCTGTATCTCTCTCGAAATGGGGATATTGTCCATTATCGTAGATACGTTACACAAACATTCTCGATATGCCAGGAAACATGCTGTAGAAATTGAGACTGCTTGGGTCAGTGGCAGAAGCTACAAGTTGCATGGAGACAGTGACTGATTATTCTCCGGAAAAACAGGTTCGGATGCTGTAATGTTACTAGTTCTAGGCTTCTATCCATGAATCATTCACACCATAAATGAATTGAGAACCATTTGCCGTCCGGATATCCTAGGTTACTCGTACCAGTGATTTCCCATGGTGTATGTCATGGTGGCCCTAGTGTATTACTCATTGTAACCGCCCTGGAATATGGCTGGTACCACCCCAAAGGCCGGTCTTCCACGGTCTCAGTCAAGTTAGCCTTGAGATATCCTCAATTGAACAAGTTCTATGACGCCTGTATGGGTGTCTATGACGAGTGCACAACGTCTTGTCGAGAGTTTGAGGGCCCTTGGAGCGGCCTTTGGAGCACTGCGACGTAGAAGAGCCATAGGCTAGAGGAAGATATAAAGTCTGTGAAGACTTACCCCAAGGTCCCCAAACCATACTCGTTCAACTTACAGTTATATATTTCCTTAGCCACTAGAGAAACCTCGCAAAATGTCCTGCTATGCACCCATCGTTAAGAAGCTTCGTGACGAGCTCCTTTGGGAGGTCGATGATCTCAACATCGCCGTAGAAAATGCCCGGCAGTATAATATCCCCGAGCTCGAGAAATATGGCGTCACAACCGGTCGGGGATTTCTTGACTTTGCCAACTGGCTGGTTCAGGGATGGATTCCCACTGAAACCACCAAGGGCCGAGATATCTATTACATTCTGTGCATTTTCTATTTCGTCCTCAATCAGCCACCCTTGGATGTCCGACAAACCCAAATCGACCCAAGCTGCGTCAGCAAGAAGCTGAGTCCGTTGTCAAGATGGGTGGTGGAATTTGCTCAGCATATCGGAAAGCGCATGGATGAACCGGGATCTGCCAATGAGGCCTCCCTCACGGGCTTCCGGAATGCCCCTACATTCCGTGTGTTCGAGAGCGACTATACTCCTCCTCTGTGCGATGCTGCAGGGCAAGGAGTTCGCACTGAGTGTGTGGAGAAGCAACAGCAGGGTGTAACTAATAAGGAGTTTGAAAATTTCAACCAATTCTTCTGCCGGCAGCTCAAGATACCACGCCCGATCGCCGGAGAGAACGATCACAAGACCGTGGTGTTCCCGGCTGACTCCACCTTTGCCGGCGCATACGAAATTACGGACGATGCTGAAGTCGATCTCAAGGGCCTGAAATGGAGGGTGGCAGACCTGATTCAGGACGAAGAGTTGGCGAAGAAATTCAAGGGTGGAGTATGGATGCATTGCTTCCTCAACACCTTCGACTACCATCGTCAGCATGCCCCCGTGAGCGGAAAAGTGAAGAGAGCGCAAGTCATCAAGGGTGCGGCCTACCTGGAGGTTGTTGTCAAGAAAGACGAAAATACCGGAGATAACTTCTTGGACCCCTGTCGTCGTCTGGACCAGAAGGACAAGGACGCCGGGAGTGTTCACACTGTGGATGCTCCCGACAACCCAGGATATCAGTTCCTTCAAACGCGAGGTATTATTGTGATTGAGAATGAGAAAATAGGTAACGTTGCTGTGTTGCCGATTGGGATGGCCCAGGTTTCCTCGGTGAAGCTGCATGAATGCGGCCACTACCAACTGGAAGGTCAGGAATTGAAAAAAGGGGAGGAGATTTCACACTTCGAGTTTGGAGGGTCGGACTGTGTGCTGCTTTTTGAACCCAAGGCGAGAGTGTCTAATTTCCCCAATTCGCGGTCGAAGACTCATTTCTTCTATGGCGAGAAGCTTGCTACTTCTCACTATGATAAACCTGTCTCTAGCCGTGATGATTTTGAAGAGAACTACATTGCAGTGGAGAAGAATTAGGCCGTTTTAATATGTCACCGAAAACTGGGGAGGAGGACACAGTGCTATACATAAGGTCTTTTACTTGGTTTATGTTGTGAATATGAGAGGCGATCGGTCCAATACTTAGTACAGCTCCTCATACGAGATGCACTTCTGGAAAAAGCTATATTGATATCCAACACCAGGCTGTTAAATCATCGAAGATGTGCGTATCATCTCAACGGGGTTGATCCTCCCCGGCAACCGCCTAGAAAACAACGCAGAGGATTTGAGGCGATATCGCAGCAGAGGCCCAATTCTTCTACCACTACGTAGCAAATAGTGTATGCGATTGCCAAGCAGTATGGTGCGACATAACAACTCTCGATCAGCTTGTTAATGCTGGAGATATATGGGTTCCTCAAACTGTGATGTCAATAATTGATGGCATGCCTCGGACCTATGCGAGATTTGATAACTACACGTCCCTTGATGTTTTCTCTAGGTCAGCCGGTATCTATCTTCCTCCACTTACGCTTGTTATCAGCAGTCTATGGCTTCTCCTCCCTTGAGATGATGCAATGCTCACGGATAGCGCTTCCAATCTCAATGCTCCCTGTGAATTTTCCCTGCAGCTCCGTAGCTACTTCCCTGGCAATAGCGCAGGACTCTCTGACCAGCCGGAAACGTCAGCTCAGTATCGCCATCGTCGCTGCCTTTCGGGTGAGAGACTGTTTCCCCAAAAGGAATTGACCGTTGTATCCATTTGATCTATATAATTACAGCAGCGCGGATCGGCCGGTGTTATAACAATATTCGTAATTGGGGCAAGAAAAACTCGCGAGAGATAGCGTGATAGAAGCCTGGGCGGCCGTGTTAGATATTCAGCCTTAGTATATCTAGAGGCCATTCCAAAGCAGGTTTCGATGAACTCGAAAGCCACTATGTAGTCGGAATAAATTACCCTTCATTTGCTGACATCTCCATATGACCTCTGTGCTTTCTCAACAACTAAATTAACCCAGACATTCGGGGCCCAAATGCAGGAATCCACTCAAATCAGGGGCATCAGGACTAGTGATTTTCCTTGGCAAGCTCTGTCCATTTAGCAATACAGATAAAATACTCTATACCCGCCTTTAGAGACCGCGTGCTTTTGGTCGCGCTCCTAAAGGTTAACTAATAGAAATAATGTATCATTTACGTGCGCGAACGCGCCGTACTGGTTCCATCCAACTCCACCAGTATATGTGAGACACTCATCTCCGCCGGGCCATCGTCGCCAGTAAGCTCAGTTCGTTTAGTTAGTACAACTGGACAGAGAGTTGTCGTGCTAGGAATCTGGGATCCCGGTGCTGCTGGGTGAAGAGTCGGTCGGTGTGGTGGAAGAGCTAGTGGAAGAACTTGATGCCGAAGTAGACGCTGTCGGGGTCCCTTTGAGGACGGGTTCAGTATAGGATGCTTGCGAGATCACCCGAAAAGACCGTAGATAGCTATGTGGCTTGTCGTTGACCCACGGCGAAGGTTGCATGTGTATCCCGCCGCGGCGCCGCTACAGTTCGTATTCGAAAATAAATCAACACACCAACGATCAGTGTGTCTCCCACTCATATTTGTGCCCTGGAGGGTTATCAATTTGTGTACAGGGTTGGTCCGCAGGGCCGTGAAGGAAGAAAGCATGGTCAGACGCGTTCCTAGAGGTGAAATACCAGTTTTCCGACTCCGCTGCTGCGTATGACAAACCCGTATAGGATGTAAGGAGTAGTGAAAAAAGATACATGTCGTTGTTCGACAACATGGCTTGATGAGATCTGGGGATAATCCAACTCCTGGCGGATGCGGCAGAACAGGGTCAAACCTTCCATCTATCGCTCAGGGTCCACGCCGGAGACACATATGCGACCATGACTAGCCGATCTTCATGAAGCCGAAGAGCCACATAGGAATTTGGAGAACAGACCACCCCGATGTAACCATTGTCTTGTGTGGCTAAGTCGGCTAGTATGCACCCATTTGTTTACCATGGCCACTAGTTTAAGACCAACAAAAATATGAACCTAAGACTGGCAGATCGCTCTTGGTAATGACACCCTTTTACCTTGGTGGATCTGGGAAAATGTTGACAGCAATTCGGTGGAGTCCTTCATACCCGCTCTTTTTTACGCGAGCGGTTCTGGGTTCCAAAAGGTCTCAAAGTCATATGGGTGCAGCTTCCTCAAGATAGCTGCACGAATACCCTCAGTTATTCTGTTCTGGGGGTATTGTGGGGGCAGCAAGCTTCGTATCGTACTTATCGTGCTTGAGGTTATGGCGACTGGTTATGAACTGGAGGTACAATAAGTTACAAAACTTCTTATGACTATTACTATCTTCCAAGAGTACTTGATGAAAGCCAATAATATTTTTAGATTAAGGATTGTTTAAATGGTTTGATGCTAGCTCTCAATCCCACCACATTGGTGGTACATTCAGGACAGGTCCAGAATAGAATAAATCCACACCAGTCCACTCCTCCGCTTCTATTTAGAAAGTTGACGGTGTTGCCTGTCCAGTCTTTGTTACTTGAACTGGAGGAATAGGCTCTCAGGTGCAGGCAAAGATGTATTCGGACTTGTAGTCGATGTACAAGCTGCTGGAGCTCTGCCCCATCTTCGCGGTCACCGGTGCACAGGCGAAGCTGGAGATGTACACTGGTCCTGCGTACTGGCTAAAGATACCGGAGTCCTTGTCGCGGTTGGTTTTCCCATCCCACTCGCACACCTTTAAATACATGTACTGAGACTTGCCGGCATTATTGTCCAGGATCACGCACCCCTTTGGGTTATTCGTATAAGCGAAAGCGTTCCCAGTCGCATTTTAGGATCCGTGCCTTTTGGGAGAGGGATGGCTTTTTCTAAGGTGTATCCCGACCCGCATACGGTGGTGGCTGCCCGGGTCACTAGATCACCTTCACCAGCGTCTCTCTTATCCACAACCTCGGAGAGAGCGAGGGAGGCAGTGGAAACAAGGCCGAGAATTGCGGTGAATTTCATGATGCTTAGATGTAAAGGTGATTTTGACATGCAAATGCAGGGGTGATATCAGTGAAGTGAGGGTGTTAGAATTCTTTTGCGTAAGCCGGTAAGATGAAGTCTGAGGTTTATATCCCATGGAAACCGGAAAAGTAGGCTTTAAGACAGGTGAAGCAGCTCGCAAAGGGTTACGGGTAACCTTATAGTACAAGATACGAGGACTGGAGGGCTGAAAGCGCCCTATCTTCCTGGAGAAAGATTCAAGGAGCGTCTGACTGGGTCAGTTTGGGGGTGGGAGGCGGGGTTACGGGGTAGATCTCCAAAACGATATATATTTAGGCCATTAGGCTAAAGGGTTTCGTCCGTGGAGAGGCAGTGGCTCATTAAAGGCACTGACCTTTAATCTTCAAGACACTGAGGCTCGTATTGATATTTAAAGCGAATACTACCATCTACATCAGGTTTAGAGGACATTAATCTAGTATTCATCATTTGAATAGTCCACTAAGTTTCAGGTAACGAAAGTAGAAATCAACCTTCCTCTGTCTTCATCCGAACCGCGGTAATGACCAATCTAATCCCTTGCACATATAGATATGTTTTCCAATAGAAAGAATCGTCTGCGGTCTGATCGCTCAGACGGCAGGTGGGGCTTTCTTGAAGCCCACTGCCAACTCGTTCCACAAGTAGATACGATCGCCATACGGGGTGGAGAAGCTATATCCATAACTAATTCAGGGAAACCACTGCCACACATATCTACTCAAGCGGGAACAAAAGTTGCAGAGAAATTTTGGTTGATAGGGAAATATGTTGACTGCTGTCTCGGGGCTAAGGGAAACGACCTTTGACCAGCAAACAGAGGTCTTGTCCCTACATATGCGTTTCTTGCTTATTTTCCATCGAACATGGGAACAAGGTGTTAACACTCAGGCGGACCTGGCTTTGACGACCAGATCGCTTCCTCTCTGTTGTGCCCTACAGCATCAAACTTGGGGGACTTCAATGCTCTCGATAGAGTTTAATTCATGAACATCCCATATGGCCTTTCAAAGAAAAGACCCTCGGCCACTGGCTGGCAGAATTATAAGTGCACAGCACCAAGAGTACCACACCCGCCTAAGATGAAGAACACCCTGGTACGAAGATCAGCTTCCTCAGGCTTGAACTACGATGGTAGCATAAGCGACCACTCTGTTTATGTCCCTCCTGCCGCACTAGGAGAATCCTGAACTGGTAATGCAGTCATACTTCACAGAGCCATCGGAAGCATTGCTAATCCATACATATTCAAGTTCCGTCGGCCAGTGCGATCATCTAACTAAATGTAGCCAGCACATCCGCTCAGAATGGCTCTCAACCGTGTACCTAGTTACCATGGCATCGTGTTGCCCTGGACTGGTATCACTTGCTGCGAAATCTGCGAGCAAATCTTATTGTGTTGCTATAATCTACTATTGGAATATAGTAGGTTGCATATGGCGCTGCAAAGGGAGGTCCCTGATAGAGAAAGGAGACACAAAGGAGCAACGCTAATTAGTGTTCTTCGCAGTCTGAACGTTGGGAACGTTCAAGATGTGTGACACCCTCAGCCCCCTGATGAATTCTTCGATGTTATAATAATCACAGCTAGATTACTGGATCCTCGTCTACGACGGAGTCAAGGTGCTGTGACCCTTTCGTGGTTTTTTCTTCTTCCCTTTAGACACTACCCACCACGGGGGACCTATTTTCAGCATCAGTGAGCGCCCGCCCCGGAATCACCAGGAAACCAACTCTATTGCTGTAAGCTGGTTGAAAGATATTGTATGAACTTCAATTCACTGAATCTATGATCCAAGCTGAAAGCTTCAGAGGTTTAATCTTGATTTGTAGAGCTGGGTAAATGCCGCCGCATTGGGGAAGTTAAATAAGAACACATTGCTAAGTTACACGACAAGTATACCCTGCATTTTTTTTTTCGCGTTAATTAGCCACCAAGGCTTGCCGACTTAACTAGATGAAATCAATTCTAAACAAAATCCAGAATGCAAGTATCCTTCAAAAAGAATGTAGTTGTTGCTTTCATTACTCCACTCGTGGGTACTCGGAATCTCATCCAATGGGGGTCGTTGGGAAGCCAACCGGCCGTTCAAGATTAGTGATGTAGGAAGAATAGTATTATTTGCGTACTTTGGGTCCTACTACGGATAACTCCTCTTTACCGTCCTTGCATTCGAGGTACCTTTCCAATACTTTCTTTATCAGTCCCTGCTTAATCCTAGCCTCCCTCCTCTTCCGCACAACAGAATGCGAACTGCCCCTCGCTGTTGAATCCAGTGCACATTGGATTAGGGGGTGCATTAGGGAAATCCTTCAACGTCCAATTCAAACGTTCCATGGGTTTGCATGCAACATTTGATGGTCTTTTCACCGGCAAACCTATCGCCATGGCGATAGTCACCTTGCCAAGCACACCTGCACCATGCTAGACCTGTTGTATGCGGATTCGCTATAGCTGAGTCCTGCCCTGAAGGACTAGCTGAGTCGATGGACGCATAATTTCGCTTTGGTTGTCCATTGGGGAAGTTTGAGGCTTTACTCCACAGTTCAGGGGCATCTGAGTTGACTGAGGTTAGGCTGTCCTGATACAGCTTCTCATACGGTAGGTTCTGGCGCGCACACCTGTAAGCATTGGCCCTTGCTGCATCCTCCATTGGAGCTCGAAGAGGCCGGTCTGCCTGTCTGTGCGTTCAGTGGCGGAGGCCCGCCAGCGCTGTCATGACGATCAGTCCCTTAGATAGTATTCTTGCCCTCGTCTAGCTGCTCTATTAGGGTTGTCGGATGCTGTATTTCGCCATTGTGGGCCGGCATGAATGGAAATTGCGAGAGCTAAGATTAATAAAGCTATGAGAGCCTGTGTATTGATCTCTATCAGTAGTCATCATTAGTAAAAGTGATACGTGTTTCTTACTGGCATTGAGACCAAGCCGAAAGAAGAAGGACTTTCTGAGGCTGTGTGGGTGAGTGGGAAACGTTATTATAATCCGACAGATGCGTAGAGCCTTTATTAATATTCCTTCGGGCTAGCACCACGTGAGTGGCCTTACTTTAGACCCTTTTTATTTGTTCAGGGATAGTAGTAAGGCTAGCTAGTAAACTGGATTCTCACTTATCCTGGGTTGACCCCCTTCGGTTATTATTATGGTGGTTTTTACCATTTGAATATATATTCTACAGTACCATACCTTACCACGTAGATCGAAAGCCTAAACCGCTGTATGTGACAGTTGTGACGGTAAGGTGTACATTTATGTCAACCAGTGCTCTGGGCTGTATTGCAGATGAAAATGATAGCTGGCTCTGATGGTACCATGCCTCGAGTAAAACATCGTTTATGCAGTTAAAATCTTATTAGATATATCCCTTGAGACTTGACTTGGATGGTCTGCACCACAAGAGCACGCACCCATTATTTAAGATTGACCCAGCGAATCAAGTACCTGTACATACCTTTGACTAGATTAAGAGCTCCTCAAAGTTGTCAACCAAAGTTTAGTCCTTAAAGCACACCATTGTATCGCGCAACGGGCGTAACTGGTGTACATTTCGGCGCATCTGGCGTTTCGGGCACACAGGGCGTACTGGGTATACCAGACGCTTGGTGGACTAGACAGGGTGCTTAATCCAGACACTGCAAACAAAGAGAACCGTGACATTCATGCTCAGGCAACAAAAATGTGATGGAGCTAGCAGAAAACCTGAGAAGAGTATGTAAATGGCCGGAGTAAATGGTACTAGTAATTCAAGAAGAAATCCCTAAATAGGGTTTAAAATGCCACCTATTATGGAATGAGAAATGAGGAAGATGCTTGATATCTGATATGTCAATAGTAAATACCTCTAAAGCAAACACGCCAAGATGGCAATATCCAGCATTAATCCGATTTCCAAAGCTATGCAGGAGGTTGGTTGGCAAACAGCCTCTTCATTGCCCATGATAGGCTTCAATGTGTTCATTACGGTTTCACAACTCGCCGGCATCGAACTCTGACCCATACAGAAAACACCGATAAATATTTCGTATCGATCATATTTGCCTTGGCCAAGTGAGAATGTATTTTCAGAGAAGCTTCTACAGCTAATCTTACCCTGACGTTTCATTGGATATCGGAGGAAGATCAAGGGTCTTATAGTTGGCCACATATCGCGCCACTTCCGGGCGACGAGATAGATACCATCAGGGCGCGATTGTGAAGACCATAGTCTTTTGAAAATGAAACAGGAGCCCAGAATGTCATAGGTAGAAGTATGGCAACAGCCACCATGGTGAATTTACTCGCGCTTAGTATATCTCGCACATCAGGAGTGAGGATTATTGTAGCCTACAGTTTAGATTTGTCTTCGCTGGATTGGGTTATACTTTTCACAACGCACTAATCGATTCCCGTTTGGGGATCACTAGTATTTGATAATCTGGTGTGGGCTTCCTTGGTGCAGCCAAAAGTTGACCATGGATAGTCAAAGTTGTGCTTCCTTGCACTTACATACCTTGCTGGGCCTCGTGCGTTAGGACTGAACTAAAATGCGTTTGACTGCCTAAACTAGTCCCAAGGAATGTTGGCAAGATTTTTGACCAAATTGTCCCGAAGTCCAACCGCTTGATGTGTTCTGCCAAGGATGTATTGCCACGTTCATCGTCGTGCATTAGGCTAGGGAATTCCGGTTCTGAGAAGGATTTCATGGTACGTGATCGGCCCCACTGTCCAGCGTCTAGGCAGTTTACCAGGGTGTTTTTAATTCCTAGGTGAAGAAGGAGAAGCTGCTCCTCACGGCTGCTTGGCCATTAGCGCTGGTCCAACGCAGGTGGCAATTATGCACGCTAGAACGGCAGATAAAAATTCAACTAAATGAATTGGATCATTGCTTACATATGATCATACATGATCCGAACTCGATTATGGTGAAGACAGACTTGGGTGGAGTGGGTCCAGTCAGACTAGCTGTGGAGGCGCTTGCTGCCGTCGGCCGTGCTATCAGAACCCTAAATTACATGCAGTCCAGCAAATTATGGTGCGATCTAGTCGACATGGTTCCTGACAAACTGAAAAACGGGAGGCGATTTGAGGAGATTTTTCCCGACCACCTTGACAAGGTTCCCTTGCCTCTCATAAATAAGGGGCGTAAAGAAAAAACAAATCCGTCACACTTCAATTTTGGGGCTTGCCGCTCCTCAGCCACACCACCCCTGCGTGAATAGTTTCTTCACGATCCATTCTCACTCCCATGCTGCACAAGGAGCAAACAGAGGCTCAAGGAGCGTATGGCCACGAGCAAACCGAGCTTCGAGGCGTATCGCTGGATGAGGTGGAAGAAGTTTTCAAAAAGACCGATACCGGGGTCAACTTCCGCAGAGTTGGCTGGTTCAATGCGGGTGTCATTTTTACCAAGATCCTCTTCGCGACAGGGGTGCTATCGCTGCCGTCAGCGCTGTATTCGCTGGGAGCCGTGGGGGGATCGATCAGCATCGTGGCCTGGGGATGCTTCAATACGTACTGTTTCGTGATCCTTGGCAACTTCCGCACCAAACACCCTCATTGTCACTCGATCGCTGACATGGCCGACGTTGCTGGCGGCGCGGTGGCCAAGGAGGCCACCGGCCTGTTGTTCATCATCGCCTACGTGCTTGTGACGGGCAGTGGAATTATTGGCGTGTCGACAGCGTTGAACGCTCTCTCCCACCACGGCGCCTGCACAGTCTGGTGGTCTTTTCTTGCTACGATCGTCATTATAGCAACGGCCTCTATCCGTAAACTTGAGCATGTTGGCTGGCTCACCTACGCTGGCTTTCTGTCTATTTACGTCGCTGTGCTAATCGTTGTGATCGGGGTGACCACGCGAGATCGACCAGCAGCCGCACCGCAGGAAGGTCCATACGAGTTAGGCTTCGTGGCAGTCAATAACCCGGGCTTTGCTGCTGGCATGGTGGCTTCTTGCACCATTTTCGTGTCCTCGGCTGGCACCAGCGCCTTCCTGCCGGTGATCTCGGAAATGCGTAACCCGAAAGATTACAAGAAGCCGCTGTATTTCTGTATGGCCCTCGTCACCGCGTCGTATCTCGCCTTTAGCTTGGTCGTTTATCGCTGGTGTGGGAAGTGGGTAGCGAGCCCGTCTTTGGGGGTGGGTATCTTATTGACTTTTCCACATTTCCAAATATCTGAGCGGTCAGGAGGTAACAATATGCATAACATAGAGCGCAGGTCAAACGATCAAGATGGTGTCCTATGGTGTTGCGTTAGTGGGATTGATCGTCAGCGCAACCCTGTACCTGCATGTAAGTTTCATCCCATCAAATTCTATGTAGTTGGTCAAGGCTGAAGCCACTTGTATCCCTCCAGGTGGCCGCTAAATACGTATTCGTGCGCATCCTGGGGAAGTCGCGGCACTTACAGGCTAACACGGTCATCCACTGGGGTACCTGGCTGGCTAGTACTATCATACTCGGCGCCCTTGCCTTCATCCTGGCCGAGGCGATCCCAGTCTTTAATTACCTGATCGCCCTCGTGGGGTCGGTATGCTTCGCCCCACTCGCTATGAGCCTTCCAGGCTGGCTGTGGCTTAACGACCACGCGCATTACAGGAAGGGGACACTGATACAGAAGGTCGTTTACCTACTACATTGTGGTCTCGTGCTGCTGGGCCTTTTTTTTCTGGTCGGAGCGACGTACGGCGTGGTCATCCAGATCAATGATGCATACAAGTCCGGAATGATCGGTACGTGTTTTATGATATTTTATGCCAGGAACTGCTATTGACATCGGCCACGCAGGATCGGCATTCAGCTGTGCTGATAACTCAAACTCATCGTAAAAGAACTGGCAAGCGGCATTATACGGCCAAGGGGGAAGAAGACGATAATTTAGTTGATTGTTTGGCTGGATCCCTGCATAGATAGACTACTGGTATGCAAATGTCAGTGAAACGGTGATCTTTTGGCTGTTTCTATCTTGCCTCCCTGCCGTTTCCTCCCGATTGCTCTTCTACGGTAGATTGCGGGTGGGGATATGGCATGTTTGTGATTGCACCCTTATATTAAGCCATCGATCTTCTTCAGCGCCACCCCAATGCCCTTAGAAGTGCTCCATCAGACGCCGTCCGAAGTACATAGCTAGCCATACATCTCCGGTCCGAAGTGGGTACTATTTCAATAGTATGGGAGTGTCCACCAATCTTCGGGACCAATATAAAGAAAAGCGGGTCTCTGCTCCTATCCTCAGCCCGCGGATATTTCCGCGCCCGAAGTTAACTTTACTCTAGACAAGGCTTTGGATCCTTCAAGACTCCACCCACCCATTACGGATCACGCGAAGGAAACACATTGGCAGTGTTTGGGACGAGATCAAAGAGATCTGCAAAATTAGCAGGAACACCGCGTGTTCCGCCTGGCGTCTGGCCAGTGTCTCATGGATCCGATTATTCATGACAATATAATGGCACTTTCTAACCTTATGCAGATCGTTAAACGGCCAAACCTTACAAGGTTGTACGTTACGCAGTGGAAGTTACCTTAGGTGTAGAGAGCTTGACTTCCTTTGGAATTAGGAGCGCAAGGCTAAATACACGATCCATTGTCATAGCACGTAGTAGTCTATTAACCACAAGCCAAGGAACGTCCTGGGTCTCACCCGAAATGTATATCCATATTTATTCCACGAATGTAACTTGGGAAATGGAAGAATTTCTAGATGGAGCTCTTACCCATATGCGGGACCAGCTAGGCACATTTCATTGAAGATGGAACACTCCACAGGGCCTTATCATAGCGTTGCCTAAGTTGAGCTTCAACCGGATTCTACGTCTTTGGTTCGGACTTTCGACCCCTAGGGGAGTACAAAGACTTTTACCGCTGCATATATTGTCCGGCCTGGATTTCGCATCTGATCATCCTCTCATGCTGGGCCACCACCAGCGGGGATCATTATTTGGCATTCTAGTGGTCTTGCTCGGCCCACCGAATTGCAGTGTGAGGGCAGAAAACAGCCTAATCCCAGCGGGGTCCACTAGATCCACTAAGCCCACTAAGTCGCAATGCAATGGCCTCAGTGAGAGCGGCATGGGCTGGCCGTGGGGACGGGTCGATGCGACCCAAGCTGTATCGTGATAGCACGATGGATCTAGCGCATTGGGGCTACTCGATTGTTCTCCTGAGCCGTCAACAAAACTGTGTGCGCCCTGAGTAGGTGGCAGCTAGGGGTTGCGGATTGCTGCACATGCAGATATGCCATTTGGCCTTTTGGGGCGAATTTACGGATACTCAATACATGGGACGCGATAGAACCCCCTCTCTATTTGCATCCTGATGCTCCTCTCATCTTCAAGCAATGAATCTATGTTGATCCCTCCATCTGCGCAATCAAATTTGACGGCATAAACTTGTCTTTGTATCGACGGTCACGTTGGCCTTAGTATGGCCTCAGAACCGGTGATACCACCACCACCGGGTGTCACCTCCGATTTAAAGCATCCACAGGACGCCCTCCATACAGTCAATTTGGTGACACAGGTATTGTGTATAGTCATCATCACAGTTATCGTCATATTGCGTCTAGTCATTAAAGTGCGCCTTCGGACAAGGCTGGGCGTGGAGGACTGTGAGTATACCGTCGCCCGGTCATTGAATGATAGCTGATCATTAATCCTGACGATCAATCGCTGTTGCGACACAGATTCAACTGCTGTAGGATGGGTATTGCCCCCTTCGTACCCCAACATTGAGGACTCTAACATCGTACTGACCCCTGCTAACAGGTACTCTTTGTTGGGTTCTGCATTAATATGCTCGTGCGTACGTACTTATTTACGAACGAGAGAATCTTCGGGGCCTACGATAACTAATAGTAGCAGTTAATAAGTATGGCGGTGGATACCATGCATGGGATGTCCCAAAGAGCGAGTTCCTGGACTTTCAAAAGGTAAAGTTTTTACACAGGACATCACCTCGAAACCTTACCTCGTGATGAAGTAGGAGTCAGGACTAACCAGCACACGGATCAGGCCTCCTATGCGATCACCCTCATCTACGTCCCTATGGTCTTTGTCGTCAAACTCGCCCTACTCTCAGTTATGCTGCGGATCTTCGCGCCCGACCGCCGAAAAGTCATCGTCATATACGTTAGTCTGATTGTACTCCTGCTGTACTATATCCCCGCCCTATTTATCAAAATCTTCTTTTGCAAACCGATTTCGGCGTACTGGTATGGCACAGAGCACGGTGGTTCCTGCATCGACCAGCAGAAGGTTATAATCGCCGATTCGGCCATCAGCATTGCCAGCGATCTGTGGATCCTAATCCTTCCGGTGCCGATGCTGTGGTCGCTACATATGTCGCGGGTGAAGAAGCTGCGGGTTATCGGTATCCTGAGCGCGGGCGGGCTAGCCACGGGATTCAGTATCTGGCGGTTAGTGATCATGGTCGAGGAGGCTCAGACGACCGACACAACGTGGTTCTGGATTCATTGCGTATTGACAGCGTGAGACCCAATCTGCTTCCGCACGTCAATGAGGAATTGAAGAAGCTGATAATTTCCTAGCAATGCCGAAGCGGGTATCGGGCTCATCTGCGCGTGTCTTCCCGCGTTGAACTCGTACTTTGTCTCCAGGAAGAACAAGAGCAGTTCGAACGAGAGCTATCTGCGTAGCCGCGAGCTCGACAACTGGAAGAAGATTTCTGCCTCCAAGAGGAGCCGCACCGACAGATTCTCCTCCTCCTTTCCCGCCCAGCAGACCGATCAGGCTCATCTCATCTCGACTGCAGAGGGGGCTGAGCCTCGCGAGGCTTCCTTGACAAGCGTTCCCTCCCAGCCAATGAATCACCCCGAACGCCCCGTCATCCATAAGGATGTTGTCGTGTCCCAGAGTTATGAATTTGTAGAATAGTGCTCCGTTCAAAAACAAAAATCCCTTTTGTTTATGTATATAGTTGTGGAAAGGGGATACTCTAATTTTGGCATATGGGGGGTATAACGATATGTTAGCTGATGATCTGACACATATATTACCTGTACTCACGGTCGCTAGATCAGGAAGTGATAACGTGAAGAAAACTTTTAGATTTCCCACGGCAGGACATATTATAGCCCCGGATATCGGAGCAGGAGGAAGATTCGGCCTTGGGAGCTGCTGCCACCAGAGAAACCACTAATGTCAAACACAGAGGAGTCGACTAATTACCTCGTAATACTTTTCAAGGAAGATAAATTCATGTAACAACTCGTTTCATAATTTAGCAGTGAGGACTGGGTGTCATCTTTATAAGTTAAGTGAGCCGCGTACGGAATATTGTGGTCGAAACCAATATACTATATTCAATTTGAGGCTAAGGCTGTGCCGAGGGGTACCAGTACCCTAGTATCCTGCGAACATAAGCTCATTATAACGGTGGTATCAGCCGTCTTGAAGACTCATTAATTCTCGGTGGACCTTCCTTCAATACACGTTTCATGCCGTCTGGGTCCATGCGCGTTTGGTGGTTGGGCTATCAGAATGTATATAGCCCTCGTGACTCTCTTACCCTAGCAGATGAGAAAAAACGAGGATGCAGGGGGAGACTATGAGGAAACCTAGCTTGAGCAATGGGAATATGGATCACAGTCTTGCTTTCAGGAATCAATTAGGAAAGTCAACTAAATGCATATCTCCCTAGCTAAGCTTAACATTGGGTTGACTTTGATCGCACCGTGGGCATGCGGTACGTTGACACTAGAGGGACTAGAAACTTACCTCGGCGTGACCTTCAGTATGGAACAAAGATTGTTTCCGTGGTACCAGGTATCACGAACGGCAATAGGCTATTGATTCGGTCGGACCGTCCGAAATCGGTCGAGGATGGCAGCATACGGTGTTTAACGCCGAATGCCGATATCCAGAACGTAGACGCACCAAAAGAGGCACGGTTGCCGTTTTGATTCTCCAGGATCGACTGCCCGGTAATATCTTTCTCTATGTAGAACAAGATCTATACAGTTCCTCATTGCTGGACCAATTGTGTACCAGAAACTAGAATCTCACGATGTACGGATTCAGGACATAACCTGCAACAACATCACTTCTATACCATGCATGGGTAGAAGGACCCTGTTTTGAGGTGGATTCAAACTGTGACGCAGAAAGATAGAATAATCTGGGGCATGTTTGTGTTTCAAGAGTTGTCCTCAAGATATTGGCGCCAGTGGCATATACCATGAATAACTTTGAAACCTGACAAGGGTCCTCAGACGTTGAGGCAAGTAGCTCATGCCTTCTGGTATTTAAACCTTGGATCCCACAACGTTTCAAAAATGGAAGTTGGAGATGCACAGTGTCAAAGTACGCATCCAGGATTCTTAATCCAAATTTGTCCTCTGGCGGCGTGACCCGGCGCTGGGCGGAGGCGTAGATATATGATAGCTCTGGCAGCAGACCATTATCTGCACAGGGCCTGTATTCTCGGCACCTGGCAGTTCGCAGGTCTGGCTCAATAACTGTGCAGTATGGTGACCATCCTGGTGCTGTTTGAGTCCGGATACACGTCCGGTGCGCTGACTCACAATTTTTGCATGTTGGAAAGCCAACACAACGCTGTTTGCGACGATGGCACCGCCTACAGGACTCTGGGATGCGATTTCGAATCCTCGGGGTCGACTCCATGATGCACTCGGGGGGTGATAGTATCAATTGAAGCCAAACTGTGTCGGCATCAGTCCATCCACAGCGATGTTGTCCCCGCACGACTTTCGGCCTACACAATTCGTCATTACTCAACATACGCACGCCATTCCTAGTTTACTGCTTCATGATTGAGTCTAGTAGGAACAAGGCCCCACATCTGTAAACGCCGAAATCCGATATATTCGACTCTAAATCCTCATCGCGACGTACAACTCTACGCCATGTACAATTCGAGATATACCGCTCGTCGAGCTTTATGCTCATGTATATCTAGCCTTAAAGCTCATTAAGAACTGATTGACATTTGTATATCCAGGTAGCAGTGCCGATTGGTCTTCGTTGTCCTACAAATCTCCGTGCTCCTAGGATTAAAACAACACAACCCTTTCACATCCTCTTCCGTAATTCCATCCCACGTTTGCAATATCTTGCTACAATAAGCAACATACATCCCAGCATCATGGAAGTTCCGCCAAAAATTTGGGCGTACAAGTACTGCCCCCCGTTGGCATCAATGAGAGCACCTGCAATGGGCGGCCCCGTTAACGATGCCAAACTGACAATGGAGAAAATCATACCGATGCGCACCCCGGCTTTGTTAAGGTCAGTGGTGAGGCTCGACAACGCTGCGGGAAAAAGGCTCTGGATGCTGCCACCGAAGAAGCCATAGACAATGGCAAAAGCAACAAGACCACCGAGGGAGCTAACAGCAATCCAGCTATACAGAAGGATGGCGGCAGCGGCGCTGATGGGGATGAAGATATTGACCGGCCCACTATATTTGTCCGATAGATAGGCAGGAATCAGTCGGCCCGGTAGTCCTAACCCATTCATGATCATTAGGATGGAGAACGAAGTGTGATCGGAAACAGAAATTATGTCACGACCGTATGAGCGGATCTTGTGTGTACATGTTAGTGAATGTCACCGAGCGAGCGGCCCACAGATTACCCACGGGGCACAGGAAAGGACGAGTGGACATACATAACTATACGCGTAGTAGACTGCCCAAAAGCAGAAAAAGGTGCCCAGGGCGAAGAATGTATATGACAATTCGGTGAAGGCCTCTAACTCCATGAAGGGTCCGGTTTTGCGCGGAGGGAGCCGCTGACGCACGAACGTTAAGATCAGAACCGCATTGAACAGGATCACCAAGCCCATCACCCGCACCGTCCACGGAAAGCCAATGCGGTGTAATAGACTCTGAGCAATTGCCGGAAAGATCAAGCCACCAGTAGCAGCGCCGCACGCAGAGATTGAAATGGCCATCGTGCGCTTCTTCGTGAAATACGTGGCCATCAGAGCTACAATAGGACAGAACAACAACCCGTCTCCGATTCCCTGACAGATGCCCTGGGACAAAAGCAGCTGCCAGTAGGTTGACGAGAGAGAAGTCATGAAGATACCGAGGAGCTGGAGAAACAGGCCCACCGCGAGTGTTAGGCGTATGAAACCGGCATCGGTGGCCCGGCCAGAGAATGTACCCAAGAAGTACACGAGGAATATCTGGAGCGATCCGACCCAGGCAATATCCGATGCGCTGCGCTCGAGTAGGGACACATAGTATGATTGAAATATAGCATACGAATTGATGTATCCCCAAACATTAAACACAATTAGATGCCCACACAGCACCTGCAGCCATGCTGTTAAACCCCCATCAGGGGCATCGGGGACTGGTGTCACTGGATTCGTAGCTTCCTGTACACTATTATATCCCATGGCGTTAGTGATCACCACTTCTATTTCTGTTTCTTTGTTGAGCGACGACGAAGACGAAGAAGGGGCAAAGGAACATAAAAAGCAAGGGTGGATAATAGCTCACCCCAAGTGTGCATTATTCCTCGGATGACTCTGATCTTGCATTGCTCTTAAATTGGCTAATACGATGCTCGGATCTACTAAGCCGCTCCTCTGGCTCAATTCAGGGTTACCAACCCGTAATAGAATACGAGGCCGAGGCTGAATATAAATGTACTTGTAAAAGGTCGGAATCATTAAGACCCATCAACCACTCGATATCACGGAGAGGAGTAAGAGACCTTGAACATCCTTTGCGATATTGGTGGACGTCCAAAATATATATATATATATATATATAAATTCCCTCTTTTTTTTTTTTTTTTTTGTCGGAAACAATTGGTCGCCGAGGTAAATCATAAGGCTAAGCTTTGCAAACACCGGACAGATCCCGATCAAATGCATGTCAACTCAGGTCTATCGGCCGGCAGCCTCATAGTGTCTGAACCTGCTAGATTTTTCAAGGTGTATCAGCAGATATTATCTATATACTACTCCCCCTCTAGGCCTCAGGACCGCCGCCATCATACAATCTGAACGGGGTTGATATGAAATATGCAGCACCATCCAAAACTCCACGCCAATCGGATAAGATCGCATCCCTTTCAGTATTGCGAATTCCGATATAAAGTAGTTGAGACAAATATACCAAACAATTTTAGCCCTAGGTCTAGGTAGAGAAATTGTCAGCCGCGATAATACGTTCTCGGCGAGAGGCCTCGGCGTGTTCAGGGCAATCCGCGTTAAGCCGCATATTCCAGTAAGCGTTAATTCCGTATTGCTACACTGCCAGGTCATAGGTCTCCTTGATAAAGCCTCTCTGATTTGATATTGGAGCGGATACCATCCCGTCTGCAATCGTCGAAATGCTGAAAACCTTGCTCGGGTATCCAGCAGATGCACGGCTCGCTTGAACTCCTCTAGGCTCGTCATATTCGTGAAGAAGGTCGAGTGGCGTGAGGTGTATGCTTGACATACGGAAGTGTCGACAAGGGGATGGATGGTGAATCGGTCTCGGTTAATTGGTCACTCTCACTTCACAGCAGCTCGAAGCGTAACATAGTCTTCTTGAGCCGGCACAAATGGACAACCCAGACCCAACAACCTGAAATCCTAGGATCCAACGGCTTTAAAGCTCTATCGTGAACCAGGTCATCGTGGCGTCAGTAGACCGCCGGTTCTCCACGGCTGATTTGCAGAACCAGTCGTTGTAACCAGTCGTTGCCATAGAACTGAATCAGAAAGTCCAATCGGGTTCGCGATTGAACGGTGCTCGAAGTAGGCAAAGAATTGCCGCTCATGTGCCGTTATTACCCACGTAAAGCGCATGCCAATTGTCTGCAGATTGGGGACATTTTTGTACATGTTGAACTGGTGCTGATCGTAACCATCGCAGATTCGACCAGGGGACCTGCACCTTCGCACGCGCCGGGTGAAAGGCCACATTTGACATGGCGAATTCTATGCTGAGGATTAGCGAATACGTCATCATGGAGTTTTACGGTCATACTCACCGGCAGGTGCGACATCCGGTCGTTGGTCTCTTCCCGAAGGCTTTTCGATCGCTGTCGAATTGGTCTGGATGGAAGTACCTGACTCAATTATCCTTCTGGGCCTGAACACATATGGCAAGAATTACCACGAGTGCCGGATAAGAATGAGGTTACATTGTCCATATTGACTGTAACACCTATTCGGATTGAAAGGTTTTTTTCGTGTATACCCAGACTGTCAAAAGTACTACTCGCATGGCGCAATCCCAGTTGGTCTATGTATCCACGCCACCAATGGTAGTCAAATTCTCACTGGATAGTAGGCCAACTACGTAGTAGGTTAGTAGTTCGTATATTAATGCGATAGAAGCAGGATTTCTTTCATAGACGCGTTACCATCAGTGCCAAGTAACTATAATCAACTAGTCCAGTTATATGAATATCTCCAGTTGGTACGGCCCTCATTAGTCATCGCCTCCCCTCCCTTTCTTCCCTCAGCCTCATTAATTTGATTTGAGATGCAACCTATATTTTCCCCCAAACAATAATGACCACGAAAAAGCCACCACCATCTGACCTCCCTACTCACTCCTTCCCATCCATCAGCGCCTTCGAAGCTTTCCTCGACAGGGAACACAATGTAGCCCCCGGAATCTACCTCAAACTCGCCAAGAAAGCCTCTGGCATCCCATCCATCTCAGCCGCGGCAGCTGTCGAGGTTGCGCTCTGCTTCGGCTGGATTGATGGCCGAGCGAATGCCTTCAACGACGACTACTGGTTAGTCCGGTACACCCCCCGCCGTGCGAAGAGTTTATGGTCCCAGAAGAATGTGAGCACGGTACAGAGACTACTGAGCGAAGGTAGAATGCGGCCGGCGGGTATTGCTGTCGTCGAGGCAGCGAAGAAGGATGGCAGATGGGAGCGGGCCTATGCTGGTGCCGCGACAATGGCGGTTCCGGATGATCTGGCGACCGCGTTGGCTAGTGTGCCAGCAGCTGCGACGTTCTTTGAGGGGTTGAATAAGACGGCGAGGTATTCAGTGCTGTGGCGGCTGCAGACGGTGTCCCTGCAGAGTAGGGCGAAACGGATTGAAACAACTCTACAGATGTTAGTGGAGGGTACTTGGCCTGGCGCAGCGGAGCAGGGGAAGGATGGAAAGAGTGGGTCAAAGTCCCGAGCAGGCTCAAATGTGAGAATTGAAAAACCTTCCGTAAACCACAGGTCGACTTCTCCTCCTGGAAAACGTACCACTCCACCCCCGTTACGTGATGATGAGGCGAAGCGGCCTCGGCGTACAGGTCTACGGCCTCGTCTTCCCCACTGTTAATAGTATAATAGTCTGCCCAGGGTTTATCAGTCTATGTGTCCATATCAAGAGGTAACCAGAGGTCACGAACTAAGTCTAACAATGCATTAATTGAGGAGTCCCTCATCTGCAGATCACCTAGCAATGAGTTTCTTGCTCGCGCGCACATCCTTTACTGGTCAAGCATGAGACGCTCGTATTTATGTGGAACGGGCGATACCAGGCATCAAGCGGCAAGAGATTAAATTCAGCAAGGGGTCCAAATTAAGGCCAAGAACTTAGATAATCGTCTTACTGTGAATCATACCGAGGTGGTGCAGAGGAGATTGTGCTAGGTACAAGCGCTACTACCCCCTCCGTGTCAGATTCGTTTGCCCCTTGGCCATACGAGCAAATATTATAGGTGGCGAGATGCAATGCATGACCCCGAGAGTGTGAGCACACTCAATCTCACAAAGGTTCTCGCCCCGTATAGAACTGTGGCCAATATATCATACCGACAGGCCGGTATCATACATCCTTGCCTAGCAAGAATTGACCGAAAACATGTAGTGTAGCCGCGAAACGTCCATTCGGCGATGGCCGAAATGAATAGCTCACCGTACATGTTCTGGCAAGAACCCATGGATGCGAATCGGAAAAAAGGAAGACTTGTCATATGTACAAATAGTATGTTCCATTGGCCATACCTCACATAGAAATCCAAGGAGAAAATCGTGGTTCTCCTCGTTAATCGCCGCCGCTGGTTCTACAACCGGCATACATCCGTTGCGCCGCTCCAGGCAGGAATAGCGTTCAGCCCGCTGGGGAATCATATGTTCTTGATCCGACTCCATTCCCTCAGGGTACCAATCCAATGCTCCCTACCGTAACCACTGTCCTTCGCCCCACCAAAGGGGGCCTTCAAGAGAGCCTAGTAGTAGTTATTCACCAGAACAACCCCGACGTCCAACTTCCGCGCAACCCGCATGGCGCAACTGAAGTCCACCGAGTACACGCCGGCAAAAAAGACCGTACTCTGAGGAGTTCGCTATTTGCACCGCCTCCACTTCCGTCTCAAACGTACCAACGATGACCACAGGGCCAAAGATCTCCTCTTTGGCAATGGTCATCTCCGGTGTCACGTCCGTAAAAAGGGGCACCCGCCGGATGAATGTTCCGCAGCAGGTAGCTTGCCCTGGGCAACCAGGGTCGCACCCTCACGTTTGCCAAGCTTAATATAATCTAAATTTTGTCACTGTCACTCTTGAGAGGCTATCGGGCCTATGTGCGTTGAGTCCTCGTGACCATCGCCCGTGCGCAGGTTCCTGACGGCAGCCGCGAGGCGACGGACAGCGGTCGGATAGATATCATTGTGTACGAGTATGCGCGATGCCGCGGTACAAGACTCTCCCTTGTTGAAGAAACTCCTATCGATGGTGTCACTTATCGCGAGGTCAAGATCAGCGTCGGGAAAGACGACAATGGCATTTCTGCCACCGAGCTCCAGTACCGTGGGTGTCAGAGTCACGGCGGCGGTTTGAGCAGCCTTAGAACCGGATCTGGTAGAGCTTGCCAGTGACACCATCTTCACCAGCGGGTGATGGATCAAAGCTTCGGGCATGGCCGGATCAACTCCCGGAACCGCTTGGATGACATCTAGTGGGAATATTGGCTGCAAGATCTAAGAATTCCGACGGCAACTTGTCGACAATTGATCCGAAGTAACGAAAGCCTTGCACGAGGGAACCAACATCGAAGGATGCGTCCTTGACAGGCTTTCCGTTCCCGAGACACAATAAGACGGCCAGCTCGTGGCTATGTTTCTGTAGTTCATCGGATGCCTTGAGAAGATACACTGATCGCTCCTGACGGGCCTTCCATCGCCATGTCTCGAATGTTTTCTGTGACGCCGGCACAGCGGCATCCACTGTGCTCGCATTTCCGGTTTGGACAGTAGTGATGGGCTGCCCAGCCGCAGGATTCTGAATCGTGAAGCGTTTGGAGATGTCTTTGCCAGACCACCGATACTCACACACTACAGGAAGCTGGCTTAGGATTTTGGGTGCTGTTTCTGTCATTTTGATTAGATAGACGTATTCGCTCGCAATGTTCATTGAATGATGAGGGCTGTCTGAATGAAAGGATGCTAGAAGGCCCAATATCGTGGTTATACGGAGACGTCTTCCCCGCTAAACCAATCCTAGCGGGCATCTGGACCATCACGGCGAGAGTCCAGGGTGCCCTCCGCAAAATGAAGCGAGCAGTGTACATGGAGAAGCAAAAGTAAAGGAGAAATGTGGAAGAAATATGGAGATAATTCACATCCGAGAAGAAGCCAAGAATCCTTTTCTATTACTCCGAACCGGAATGATTCCACACTTCCCGAAGGATATCCCAGGCAGTTACGTGGTTTTATTAAAGATTATATGGACATACTAGCTTCAATGCAAAGAAGAATGTGATATCTGGGACTATGCTATATTGAATGCCACATTCAATTTTGAGTACGATAGAACCGCCTTTGAAGTGATTATTGCAAGTCTCGGGCCAACAGGGTCTTGTCCATTATCAGCCGGCTGCTCCTTTCTAAAACCCGGTACTCAACTCCACATTTCTTCCAGCTCTTTACTTGTAGGTGTATATAGCGAAGCTGTTGCCCTCGCTGTCTTCGACATATTGAAAGAGCCCCTTGTCACCTTTAGGGATGACATCACTCACCTTCTTACCACCGTGCTTTTCGATAGCCTTTCATTTGAATTCACATCAGACCCTTACCAATTCTTACCATTGGCTTGTAATGTACTAACCTCTAGCGCAGCAACAATATCCTCAACATAGAGGTAAAGCTTAAGGGCACCCTGGGTAGTTGGGATCTCGTCCACCCGACGGAGAGCACCACCAATGGGGAAGATTCCACCAGGTACCATAAAAGTAAGCAGCTTGTCTGCTGGAAAGCCAAGAATCGAAGGTGCAAAAGTCCAGTTGAAGATCGCATTGTAAAATGTGGATCCTGTACAGCGTAAGCAAGTCAGATTTGGTCAAGGTACGGGTTAGAACTGATCAGATGAGACCGGCCACCTACCACGAGCCACATCCCTGGCGGGGATCTCAAATCCTACTGGAGTGCCGGCTGGAGGAATAGTCATCTTGCTGGAGAAATTTGGTTCTGTATGAATGAACCGGTGTAACAAATGTTCAGATCCTGGTGTACAATGATGCTGTGAAAGTGTCTTTTTCTCGGTATAGATGCCAATCCTTCTATCTGGTATTTATACCCTTTCTAGACCAAAGAACAAAGGGGCCTTCTGTACCTATCACCAGATTATTTCGCAGCATTCTATCCCAACGACGTAATTAATAATCCATTCTCATCCGACCAGCATTGTGTAAGTCCGTAGAGCGTATCAAGGAGCTCAGACTCATTGAGTGATTCACTTTTCCTTTGTTGCCCTAAAGGCCGCTCCTAGCACATGCGTCATAATAAGACAGTCTTCTATGTCGTGTTTCTTAGCTTCTCTACTACACGATTGGTGGTTTGAGATTCTTTTTCCCACTCTGCATGAGATAAACCAATCGGATTGGATAGACTACTCGGCGAGAGATTTTCCGCCGGAATTCTTCCCGGAGTTCATTTCGAATTACTTAATACATGTTGCTTGGTAGAGGTTGTAAAGAAGGATGTCCGCTAAAAGCAGATACTTATATATACCTATAGAGAAGGACTAGAAAGAGCCTCGACTGCGTGTAGAGTATATGTATGCCATTGGTATTTCCCCCTTGTAACAATACTGCAAAATACTAACAATGGCTTTTCCACCATCAGCCGGTAGTCTACCTTATTTATCCCCGTATTACATACCAGAGACAAAAATTGAACTACCACCTTAGGAGACAAAAGTGCAAGGCCAGTGTTTGCACAATGCCAACCGTCACGGCAGATGAGTTTGTACGGGATTCCTTCGACCTTCTCATTGTCGGTGGAGGGGCTGCAAAACTTGTTCTCGCCGCCCGTCTCTCTGAAGACCCAACCATTTCAAGTTGGTGTAATTGAGGCCAGCTCGCTGAGATTGGGGGACCCGAAGGTTGACCTTCCCACAGGAGCAGGCCTGATGCTGGATGATCCGGATTATGACTGGGTGACCTCGCTTTTTCTATGAATTTGATATATACCTCTTACATGACCTCACTTTAGGGTGGAGCCAACGGGAAAATCTATCACATCCCACGTGGCAAAATGCTGGGCGACTCAAGCGGGATCAATTTCATGTCTTTCCAACCGACCATGTGCAGGGGATATCGATGACTGGTGCAATCAGTGGGTACTCGCCAAGAACCCATGGGCAGGCCCAAAAGGCGAAAACCCACCCAGCCCAACCCGCGTTTTGATCTAGGTTTAATCAATCAAATCACGTGTTTTTTTAGAGTCACCTTTGCTCTCAATCGCGTCTTTATATGTACCGTGTTGACCAGAGGTTGCTTTGGGCACATGATAATAATCTTACGTGTAAAGATAGGTTAAAACGCAATCAATCGTCTGCTCATCAAAATTAGTCAATTGGACCACTAGCCCCGTTTTCCTTTCATGGGCCGTTTACTCGGGTGTTACAGTGCTGAATCCTGATGAGGCGAACCACGACAAAGCTCTGGGATGGACATAACAGGTGCACTTGCTACTCCCCACAAAGATCTGGATTGGATGTTCCTTGAAGATTCTGCGCCTGTTTCAGCTAGCTGTATGCCCATGATGGGAACCAACGACCACGCGACTTCAGGTGTAACGCCATTTTCAACAGAGGGGCAACAAAGGGAGTACGAAGCCCAGTTCGAAAAGGAGGTAATGGTGGGCTAAGAAAGACGAAAGGAAAAGGAAATTCGGGGAATTGTTTTCAATTCGCGTTTCGCTGCTGCAGCGGGGAGGATTCAAGATATGAAGTCTGAATGTTCTGGTACCCCGCACTAAGAGGAAACACGAAGGAAAAGCAAAGGTGCCCAACCATGTCCCTTTGTGTTGTAGACTCTTTGAACTGTGTTGTCAGTGTCTCTCACCCCCTTCCTTGCCCCTCTCGTACAGAGGAAATAACAACATATCAATCGAAAGGTATCTACCACAATCTAGTTTGCTCCTTTTATTGGGAAAAGCAGTCAAAACAGAATTAGTAAACCATCCAGTCACAAAGGTTCTGACGATACATTGCATACTCTTCAACGCCCATGGGGGTGAAAAGTTTCTACTCACAATTCCCATTCCCGTACTCCTAATTTGATCAGGATGTGCTCCGACAGAATGAGGGGCCCGAGCAAGCGGAGATATGGAAAGTGTGCTCAATGTACAAATCCAGAGCGATGTTCCAATAAATTTTCTATAGCCTTTCCCTTGGCTTTCTTGACTACTTAGGAATGGGAAATATTTAATGCTGATGAAAGATCGGCATACGAACAGAAATCATATTAATCAATTGTGTGGCTGTGTCTGCACAGCATGTCATATATTAACTGTTTATTTTCCATATAAACTCCAGATATTAGTGCGCCCGCACAATACTCCCGCGTCAACGATAAGAGCATCATGTCGACAAGTGGCGAACATCCCCTCTATTCTCCCTTACCGGTAGGAAAATGGACGCGGCTTCTCATCCTTGAACCCGGCCCTTGGGACGAGAATTCGATCAGCGCCACTCTTGTCCCTGCTCGATTTGAATGTGACAGTGAGATCCACGTTATCCTTCAGTATGAAGCTCAGCGGGCTAATAATAATGTGAGCACTGGTATAGCCTATGAAGCGATTTCATATGTCTGGGGCAACTCTGAAAATATCCGTCAGATTAATTGTCAGGGCTACTCATTCAATGTGACGGCCAGTCTCTTCCAGGCGTTGCGCCAGGTAAGGCAACCAAGCGAACCAAGACGCATCTGGGCCGATGCCATCTGTATCAACCAGTTAGACCTGGAAGAAAAGGCACTCCAGGTTAACATGATGGGCGAAATTTATTCCCATGCACAACAAGTCATTGTGTCCTTTGGCGACGACGGGAAGAACGGCGAAGCAGCAAAAGTCGCATTCCAAGTCATTGAGGACTATAATCACATCGCTGCGAAGTATATGTCAGAGGAGCGCATTATTAGTAAAGAATGGTGGCAGCCAGATGGGGGTTATGGTACTATCACTTTCGAGCGTTTGCAGCATGTGCTCCCGATATTCGAGCAGTCCTGGTTTGGGCGCGTCTGGGTCCTCCAGGAAATCGGCCTTGCCAAAAAAGCCCTCCTTGCGTACGGAACTTTGGCGATTGGCTTCGACAAAGTCATAGAATTCGCACAGGCCTGGGCACGAACGGGAAGGCACTTCCCAGGCATTTCCTTCCGTTCCGGATTCATTTCTGATCTCTTCAACTCCGTTTGGGTCTCGTACACGGACGACGACGACAACTCCTGGTTTCGGGATTCGTACATTCTCATGACTATCTCGCGGCATACAAAAAAGTCCAAGTGGGAACTCGAAGATGTGCTGTTCAGGGCTCGACATATCCAGAGGGCGACCGACCATAGAGATTACGTCTATGCCTTCCTCGGCCACCCTCTCGCCAAGTCGGAAACCGGCAAACTCTTACTTAAAGCCAACTACACGATAGATCTGCCGGGACTGCGGCTTTGTTTGTTCTCTCAGCTGAGCACCCGCTCGCATCGATTCCTCGGATTGGTGTGGCACCGTTCTTCTAAAGACCTGACCAGCCAAGGGCCATCATGGTGCCCTCATTTAGATACTCGCCGAGCCTGGACTATAAACGGCAGGTATGCCGCTGACCGATATAATCCCACGCCTCACCCACAACCGTCTATCCATCAAGTGGACGGGCCTCGACTCGAACTCTGCGTGTTCCTTGTTGACGCCATCCTCTTCAATGGTGAAGTCGCCGATATACCCTCCGAGAGACAAGGGAATGAGACTGATGATACAGAGCCGGATTACCGTAACGCAGAGAGTCTGCTAAGCGAATATCCTAGCCTTGCTGAACGATACTGGTCCCTGCTTCAAGTGTTTGAGAAGCAGAGCAGTCTCGCTTATCCGGACAAGGCACTCGCACTGGCAAGCACGCTTCTTGGGGCTTGCGACATGGATGATGACCTGAGTATTGCCCGAAGCTTCGTAGAGTTCTGTGGCAATTATTGCCCCTGTATAATGACCTATCTCCGTGATTCCGGATTGCTTGAACAGTACAGCTCGCACGCCAAAACGCACTACATCCCATTCCTGCAACGGGCGGCATCCCACCTAAAAGGCGAGAGATTTTTCGTCACGATGAAGGGTTACATGTATGTCACCTTGTTACATCCTACCTCTTAATATTCCGTCAATACCCGATTTAACTGGTTTCTGGTGTTATAGCGGCACAGGCTCACCCTTGGTTAAACCTGGAGATCAGATATGCATTGTCCCTACAGTTCAGACTCCGCTCGTTATTAGGCCTATTCCAGATAGGTCCAGAATGTTTCATGTCGTTGGATCGTGTTACGTGCATGGCATGATGTATGGAGAAGTCCTGGAGAGGCTACAACAGGCTTCGAAGTCGGTGCAGATGACCACTGTGGTGTTTGTGTAATCCAATACAAGTTAGACTTATATGCAGAAATAATAATGTAGCAAGGTACTGGCTTCTATGAGCTTCGATTACTGTCTCCTCCGACGTAAAAGCCTGGTGTAGAAACAGCTAGACATGCATGACCATTCTGAGATTACAGTTGAATTTCGAATGTGGGAGACCGGTACCTAGGCCTACTTGTTGACCAGTATTCTCGTCTACGAATAGTTTGTGCGCAACGAGTCAAAAGAGTAATTCTAATTCTTCTCAATCTAGGTGAAGTTCGGGTTATAAATAGACGTGAACAGATCTGATAATCGGACTATATCAAGTGCTATGTAGCCAATAGGAATTTGGTAATAAGATCTATGTAGAGTTGAATATCAACAATCAATATTGTTTAACTGAAAAGATCCGAGTTGCGGAATATCGGTAAGGGATAGCGGTAATTCTGGTTGACAGGATTGTATGTCGATAATGTCATGGGAAAGCCAAGTACCTGGTCAGTTAGAACCTTGTGCGATACATGGAATCTATATAGATAGGCTGAGTCTCGCAGGCTTTCATACTAGCGTGACTTTCAATTTCTCGATGGTCACGAGTTATTCTAAAATCATAGTTTCATGAGTTCGAGGCACTAAATATCACTGAATGAAGCTCATAGTATGGTCCTTTCTGTATCTTCAGCGTCAGTCGTAAGGAATTTCAGAAAGGTTTCTGAGGATACCGATGATGCCGAGATGTTCAGACGAAAAAGTGGTTCACTTAAAATCCTTGGCGCGCAATACAACTCTGTTATAGGCAGGTTGTAGCTTCGACTATAGTACAATAGCGAGGCATTGAAATTTAAGCTAGCAGCACATCATTCAAGGTACACTATGCGCACCCGGTGGACCTTGGCCTCACTTATTTTTTGGTCCACGTTTTTATTCATGTATCGAACCGTCTGATCTGGTCTAGAGATTACAGGTCACAAATATGGTAGATCAGTATGTTGCTTGTGCCAGAAATTCCCGTACTATATATATCTCCAGAGTTTCCGGCCGAGCCACCCGTATTGAGACATAACTGGAAGATCTATTATTCGGAAGCAGATTGCAGACAAATCATCATATTTTTCAAATTATTGAGCCGCTCATACTGGAGGTCCGTTATCAGTGCTCGCTGGCGAAAGGCTCGCAGTGAATATTAGGTTTAGCTCTCGAATCTAGCTAGCACCGAGCGGCACAAATAGCAATCTACGTAGTCCATGTAGCCCCCATTCGTTCTCGTACATATATTTCAAGATTTCGAATCTCAACATTGAACGAGTGTAAATACGTACACTATGAGGATCAGTCATTCATACGGGTAAGCGAGACTACCACAACAGAGCCCCATAACCCCCATAACCCTATTTCAGGGCTAGACATGATTTTGGCAGCCGGGTTTGACGTCTGGGCAGGAGATAATTCCGTCGCGCTGCCCGTGGCAGATCCACTCGGGGAACCAGTAGACGAACCAGTTGTCGCATGGCTAGATCTGGCTATGGAGGTGGGATCGTAAGACGTGGTTGCAAAAGAACAGGATCGAATGAGGTCGTTGGCATCTACCAGAGGGTTTAGATTTCTGTCCAGTTCCAAACGTTAAGAGCATGGTTACCGTTATCATGTCCGTCGCGGCTATTCTGCGCAATGCACGCTTCACATAAAGGAATGCTGGTGGGTGCCTTGGAGTCCTTGCAGATGCAGTCAATTTCCTGTCGGTCGTCGTCGTTTGTGTTCCGGTCACAGGACGCGGTCAGACTGACCACCGGAGCGCATACTTGTTGGCATTGGGAAGGGACATCGTTGGCGTCAATATCTGCACCGGTGGTTATGAAAGCCAAAAGGAGAGTGCACAGCACAGACTGAGAAAGATGCATGGTGTGGCTGCTGCCGCTTGATATGAGCGAATTACAACTCGCAGTGTAAACCCAGCTATGGATTTGCCCACCGAAGTCTGAGGAAGATATAGGAAAATAGGACACTAGAGGAAGGGCAATTGTTTGTAGCAGCTCGGCATCTCCGCCCACAATAAACAAGAAGAGCTGCCCATTTGGTCATCGCTCGTCATGGATCGACAACGCCCGCTGCCATGATTGGCCGAGTATGACTAACAGGAGTGCGACTCTGCCACATATTGGTACCTTGAGATGCGACATTGGGGAAGGAGAGTAGGTCGATGCTTACGCTATTGGAGGCTTGGGCTCAATATGTTGTGCACTCTCACATTACAAATTGCCCAATATGCTCGACGAAATCTTCATCTGTGGTCGAAGCTCAGAAATTGATGTGCATCTGTTCATCTTCAGGAAACCGGCCGATTATAGATCAGCTTATCCACGACCTTCTGGGAACAAGTTCCACGTCTAGCCAACCCCCCCCCCAAATACCTATTTTCTGTCACTCTGTTGCGACTAAAGCTTACACGATGCTGCTGGTAGTAGGGATACTTGTGCTTGGCGACGTTGTTTGCGAATATAGTGACTTATGCTGCTGGCATGGCCTGGAAGGCCACATGGTTGCGGCGGTCGACCCATTGGGTATGGAGCTGTTTCTTTCATGCGAACCCCTTCTGATGATCGCGCGAAAGGCAGGAATGTACACCGCAATAATGGCGACGAGCATTTCGCGCATGCCCCATCTGCAATACGAACCTCATATTAGACTCATTGGCATCCTTGAGACTTTTAAATCACACATCGCTAAGAGCGATGAGGGTCAATGTAGCCCACCTATTCCAATTGAGCTGGGTTGGCTTTGACAGAGTGATTGAGATCCGCACGATTCTATCCAGTTACAGCCGTCAGACACGTTCTTCTTTCGATCAGTTTGTATCGTCGGTGTGCTTACGCGGCGATAGTGACAATAGTCCCTGAACTGAGGAAGCAGAGAACTTTGAGTTTCCTTTGGACATTAGAAGCCTGATACGGTATGTGGTGCCTCAGAGGTTGTTGGTGCAACAAATAACTCACTTCTTTCTAGATATATGAAGTCTAGCCAAGAGAATGATTGGCAGAGCAATAATCTGTAAAGGAGTCAATAAAAGCATCAATTCTACTCGATATTCCACGTACCCCAGTATCGGTGCTAAAACCACCGCAACATTAGCGTATAATATAAGACGTAAGAGGTAAATATCCTACAGAATGTTCGCGATCGCTAGCGCGATGAAAATCTCCGGTGGCCGAATGCACTCGTTAGAGGGCAAGGGCCTGATTCGCCAGTATTTCCAAAATGGAATGCAGGCCAGCGAGATCGTGAGTATGACTCCTATGTATGTTAACGCACAGATCACTGCGGTAAATACTACAAGGAGGCGATCCCGTTCAAGCTTCCTCGTCAGGCGCCAGTACAGCAGGAGCAGACTGGCTTTTAGGAGCCAGAGCACGGTTATGTATGAATACGATGAGGGGAGCTCCCATTTTGTTCCAAGGACTAAGCGGCTGGCCTCCTCCTCAGTCAAAGAATTGATCTCGGCCTGAGTGAAGTCCACCTTGTTGCCATTGACATAGACGAGATGGCTGCTTGCCGCACAGATGGTATAGAAGACCGGGATTAAAAGGGAGACAATGTCATCAGCTGCCGGGTCACGGAAACCAGAAAACCAACAACGGAGCCCAACACGAGAGAAAAGAATAACAGCTCCGACGCTGAATAGGCTCCACAGTTCGGGAATCCACTATGCCCGGAGATGTTACCAATTGCTAGAATGAGATAACTGGACTGAACGTACAGTATCATCACGCGCCAATCCCATGGCTTTAGTTAATCGACAAGGCACAGTTAAATTGATACAAAGATACCTTTTCAGGAATATTCACTACTGGTAGAGAAGTCGCTGAGAGTAGCATCAAGTGTCTGGTAATCCCTGGCCTTTTACGCGGTCACTGTCAGTACCTCCTATGGTCCCACCGGTGTACCTCCGTATCTCAGCCCCTGGATGAAGTTAAACACGGGAATATAATAAGCGGCCTGACACCAACAGTAGATACGTTGGGTAAGTGATCCACATAAAGGGTTACCTTAAATGTGTGTAGTGCTCGAATCTGCGAGCCTAGACCGCAGCTCGTGGACCATGTTATCCGGGAATGCGTGCTTAGGTATATATTAAAGCAACGGGCCCGGAGAGTGGAACGGGGCTGGGGTCGGCAGCCACTGAGGCGTGCTGACGGACCCTTTTGGACTGTTTCCCGACTGGGGTAAGAGATTTGACAGCCCGTATACCATGGCAGCTGGACGGCAACACCGATGAACTCAATCTAAGGGTTTATTCTGCGAGGTCTACAAACCACGGGCCCTGATCCATCATTTGTCAGAGCCTCGGAAAGCTGTGGGGAATATGAGCTCGAGGACCCTGTGATTGATACGTGGTTGGAACAAACCATACCACGGAACCATGGGAATCATGAGATAGTATTGAGCCAATGCGGATAGATGGAAACCATACCCTTGGATGATAAATTGTAGACAAGGCACCACCGCAGTCGGAAAAATCCCAGCGGGACACGCATGCCATAGCTGCCAAAATATTCTTGCATAGCTGTGTAGGTACAGTGTCCTCCGATTGCCCATTACCCCGGTATATAACTATGAGTTTATACGCTTAGTAAGATTACTTTGATAAATATTTTGCAGTTACTGGCTTAGTATAGGGGTCCTTTAATATCCGAAACCAGCTAGCATAGTAGTACAACACTGATTAAAAGGTATCGTTATAAACTAGGGTAGTACAAGAATGGTAATATTGATTCAACAAAGAAACCGCTTGCTTACAAGGTAGCCACTTGCTCAACGAGTAAGTATGTTACTATGCATACTAGGCCGATCCGCTGCTTGAGATGTAAGAATATTTTACTATAGTTGAACAATTCTATATAGGGCTAAGTTTACTATTTACTAAAGCTCTTGATGTTCTGCTGCGCGAAGATCAAAAATCATGTTATTGGGAAATGCCACTAGCAATCGGCTGTGAAGTAGGTAAAAGTCTAATATTTTTGTTAGGTCGAAGAAAGAATATTATAAGGTATTGAACCCAGGAGTGTACTAGAGAGTTGATGTACCAGACAGACTGCTCACTGATTTTCACCTCTATTGGACGGAGAAGTGTCACGAGTGAAGGGATTCAGGTTATCGTTGGACCCAGCACCCTCATTTGTATCCGTATGAATAAAATGAATCTTAACCAGTACTTTACACATGAAAGCCTCTAACTGACTCTGTAATTAGCAGCTGTTTCAATGGCTCTAGACGCTGTAACCTGGACCCTTGCGAACAAGGCGCCTGTAGTTACAGCCCACCTGGGAAACCAATCTCCATACAACAGCTCCAGCTCTGATGCAGTGTAACCGAATTGATGGAGGCACGTCCAACCCTTCATTGAAAAGCCGATGAGTACTACCGAGAACACCCTTCTCAGAAGCACTTGAGGGATGCCGGCATCCGAAGGGTGAATTGGGAAGCGCTACACCAATATGACTCATCCAGGAATTCGAGACATTATTGTAGCCTGCACGAAAAAAGTATAATCGGTGGTGTACATCTGATTAGGCTTCTAAGCTTCGGCAATATTCAGTGGGTTGCTAGAGTTCAACATGAACCATCGACACTGGAAACTGCTGGTCTCCCCCGCTCTGAGATAGATGCAATGGAAATTATCTTCAACCTCGAGCTCGATGATGCGAATACAGTTGGAGCCGCATTCATTCTCACGGAGATTTTGCCCGGTTCCTCTGCGATGGATGCCGGAGGCTATGAAGTCCATGGAGATGAGACAACACCGAAAAGAGTATTTTTCTGCGAGCAAATTGCAAGTACACAAGTATGAATATTCAATATTGGGCCCGTTACGAATGGATACTGAAGAGGCTTTGAGGTGCAAGTGTCCTCAATAAGACTGGCCAAAATATGTTCGAATAATTCGGCGTGATGATAACTCCTTCGATGCTGGGCCGCTCCCAGAGCTGGGAGGACCATTCTCGACAGCAGCCGAATTTTTCAAGGCATGGACAAAACGTGCGAGGTTTTTTTTATCCGATAACCATATCAAGAAAATCGTGAACGGCGGCCCGATAGATTATCTGCTGTTTTCAACGAATTTCCCTACCGTCGACGAGACGTGGCTTGCAGACATTCGGTGATTAACAATGCCCCGTTTCCTCTGTATCACCCCGACTTCTGCCAAGTAACGTCATCGTGGACGAGTCATTCAGAGTCCTTGGTGCCATTGGCTGGGAGGGTGCTTGCACTGTGCCATGAAATTTAGTCGAGCCATCTTTGTTCTTGGCTCCTGCTATGGATGACCCAAGAAATTACGAGGTAAACGGTCCGGCGAAAGGTTACAATGCCAGACGTCGCCTCAATGAGAGGACTAGATCGGGATTGAAGAGCTTGCACACACCATAAAGGTTTATCATGATCCAGGGAAGTTAGGATTTTACTGCAAAGTGTTGGATCTATTTAATCCTTAGCCCACGAGTGATCTTTACTCCGGGGTCAGTGCTGAAATGTGTCGTGCCTCAGGGATAGCCATGAAATTGACGGCGACCTTGAAGAATTGCGATGGAGAGTTGCGTTTGCATGGCTTCTGGGTATAGTCGTTCTAAATCTAGAGGCAATTCATCTCCTGATGCCCAAACCTGCTTGAACGTGGAATATCAAGTAAAATCCCAGTATTCCATAGGTAGTCACATAACAATTATAGCTTAGTTCTCGTAATCTAAGCGAGGTGATGAAAAGACTCTCGCAAGAGTCCTAAGATGTCTGACTCGGTATCAATGCCTATTGCTTCGTGAATTAGCTACGGATTTGAGTCAACTTGTTACTCACCCTGAACATTTTACTCTCCCAGAAGATGGCAGTTCCCATTCCACAGAAGGTAGTCCAGCTCTGGGCCTCTTACGGGGCAAAGGGGTTCTATAAGTGCTTGAGTTGATGAGTTTTCAATTTTGTATTGGCTGTAAAGGTAGATGTCTGACTATCTGAAGCTAAGCACATCAATTGATGCATGTGGATTGCATATACTGTAATTCTGTCGACCAAACTCCCCTCGAACATTGCGTTGTCTGTATGGTGTTACTTGGGCTCAAGTGTGAGTTCTCCGGATCTTCCACAAGAGCCTCCTGAATATTTCATCATAGCCACACATCCCCATACTGTGTTATTCTAGGATGTTCTGTACCCTGGAACTCAGAAATTGTTGAAAAGAACTTTTTTATCTAAGAATGATTAGCTCAGAGCTAGCGCCCCAAATGATTCGCAAAGTACTGACTGCAAGGGAATGGCGTCCACTCAGCACCGTCCTCAGACAAGTACACCTTGAAAGCCCCATTTACGAACTTATTTTTCATTTCACCCGCGGGGCCAGGACTGCGCCTGAGACCGTCCAAACGTGCGAAAACACGAAGCATCGAGGCTGCTGCAACAGTTACAATTTCCCGTCCGAGACATGAGTGTGGTCCCCATCCGTGATGGATGTACAATTCGTCAGGACGGTCTAGTTTAATGACGTCGGGATCGGGGAATTTGGTTGGGTCCCGGCCAGCCGTTACAAAATCAACCAAGACAGTGTCTCCTTTCTTGATTGGGACAGTCCTTGAGCGGTCGTCGATAACTGCATCGTTGGCTGCGGAGCGCAGGACACCAAATGCCGGAGTTGATAGACGGAATCTGTGCGCCTCAGCTATGCCTCAATTCTCCCGAGCGGGGATGGATAAGAAATGGCAGTCCGTACCCTTCCAGGGCATATTTCCTCAGCTTTTCGAACGAGTCTTTCTCATTAGACTGAGCGATGTTTTGGATGTCAGGCCAACACTTGTAGTATTCATCGGACAGATAGAAGTCGAGCAGTTGGGCCCACTAGGTATAGTCAGCGACATCATGAAGGTTCTGAAACACATGTACCTACGCCTTGAGCCTGAGTAGCGCAAGCGGCTGCCGCCGTTGGTATAATCGTCCAGGTTACCTCATCGGCGGAGTTTCCGCCCTTGCCAAGTCTAGTGTCCAGCTCCGGCCCATAATCAATCAACGACCGACTCTTCGAACTGCTGCTATGAGTGCCCAGTATATCGCGAGAAATACCGAAATGAGGCTTGCTTAAACCTGCTACATGCTTTCGCATAGCCTCCCCCAGCAGCTGTGATGACCGAGAAGCCGTGATGCGATGTTTGAACGATTGTGCTGGGTCCACATCAAGAAACACATAACCAAAAAGGTCTGCGAGAACCTTATATAATTCCCTTTCTGTGTAAACGTCTGCCTTTTCTTTGTCCTCTGGCATTCGTAGTGGAATACCAAAGAAGTCGGCCGTGAACCTTGTATGTGCGAGATTCCCGATACTGAGGTCAAATAGTCAGCTCCAGCTCCGATTGCCATATTGGAACGAAACGTACTCGCGAACTATATCAACCTGGTACGATGAGCCCAGTTTACGGCTCCACTGATGCAGCAGCTCCAGTGTGACGTCTTCATAAAACTGTCGCACCTCGTCGAGGCCATTAGTGGGCTTGTACAAACAATCCTTCACGAAGGCTCTCTGCTCGGCGTTCGCGGACGAGTCTCCGCTCAACATATAATCGTGATGTGTCAGTTGATATGTATGTTGCCCCCCTTTACCTTATTAGTACTAAAAGTTGAACTGAGAAGATTGACCTGGTGACTAACATGGGACACGAAAGACGTTTTGATCATTTAGGACCCGTGTTACTCCCTGCCATGAAGTCACTGCAATAGGCTGGCTCTCATAGGAAGGCTTATTAAATTGTAACATATCTGCAGCCCTGCGCTTCTCGAAAATCTCCCGACTTTTCTGCGGTGTAGTGAAGGGGTATAGGGTATAGACACTGTTTGAAGCGTACCAGCCAGGGAAAGCTCGCAAAAGTAGCTTGTACATCATGCCGCCTTCCGCGACGTCGAAGTCTGGGATTGTGTTCGCAAACCTGCCAAAGTACAATCAGAGTTTATCTTTTCCATTTTATGCCCTTTCTTTCTTGTCGGTATCACCTTTCGAAGCACTTACCCGAAGCTAGTTAGGTTTATGGGACTGTAATCAACAGTATAGAAGCGGTCCCCACGGACAAGAGCAACAGCATCTGCTAATATTGCCACCGAAATAGTAAAGCCCGGACACAGTCCGGAGCCAGGAAGGAATGGTTGCTTGGCTGCCTCTGCTTGAATACCGACGTAGAGTTCGATATTGTCCGGGTGTCCATAGAATGCCTCCACTTTAGCCAGATCAGCTTTCGTCTCACAAGGAAATTTAACCAGGGGAACTTGCAAGCTTCTGCGACAGCAGGGTCAGGGTTGACCTCCGCTACAACCCACCGTTAGCAAGATCACTGCGAAACTCCCTGCCACTTTCTCTTACCAAAGGTTGAATACGATTTCAACTTGAAGAAATGCCGAAATTCGTTCAGGGTGGCTAATCCCCACTTCCGCCCTTGCTGGATGCCGAGTATCTCGATAGCCTTCATTGCCTGTGGGATATTGTTGGCTCCGTATGCGCCTTGCGACAGTTAGATTTGGAATGCCTGTGAATGGGAAGGAAATAATAACGCACCAGCAACGCTCTCGGTCCCGGACTGTAAAATATTAACAAGGTCTGCATCTTTGAAGCTTCCGTCCGCTTGACGTTGCAGCCCCCCAAACGTCCATTGCGCAGGGTCACTGTCAACACCGTCAAACCATTTCCGTAGGCCCCCAAGAAATTCTCCAGGTGACAAAGACTCTTAAAATATTTTAAAAGAGTATAGTTAGAACCGCCCCACCCAGTTTCATAGGGTTACCGACTTACTTGCATCTACCTGTGTCCCAAACACTTCCTTCAAGAACCCGTGTGCCCAAGCTTCATCCTGGGTGCTGATGGCGGCATGCCATCTGTAGATCATATTAAACTCCGCACTTACTTGATTTCCGACACCCCGAGCTACCGCCTGCGAGTTCAAGACATTTATTTCGCTTCGCGGATCAAGTTTCCAGTCCGAGTCTACCGGGTTGGTGTTCAGATTCAAGATTGTCCTCAAGTAGTCGCCAAGTATGATGTTCACATATAGGCCACAGGTAATGCTGCCAACAGTTAAGGTGTAAGTGCACCTGGTTTGGCCAATGTATAGAGTCGCACTTACAGTCTTCCTGTCTGGAATAAATCATTATCTCGCTTTGCCTGCGCTTCCCCGTACCCTGGGCTTTCTGGTGTTATTCCGGCTGGTAGGCTGAATCGCCCTCCTTCATTTATCAAGGCTAACTCCGTGACGATGTAGTTATGAAATCGATTGAAAGCAATTATTAAAGCACACACCCCAGGTGGCTGGCCAAGGAGTCTTTCCTCGGCGAATGTGTCCTTCTTCAGCAGTCCATCCTGGAATGTTCGCACTAGCTTCTGCTGATCCTCATTGTGGCCGTAAAGAGGACCCAGGTCTAAATAAGACGAATTTTTCATTTTCGTCATATCAGTTTCGTCCGTTCGGAAGAGGTCTTGAAGCAGCTATTAGTGTCACTCACAGCCAAGCTAGAGACCACTTTAATTGTACGAACCATGGATAATGATAGTAGCAAAATGAAACAGACTACTTGATATTTTGGAAGGATGTTCTCTAGCAGGCCCCTTCCGCGCAAGTAGGGCTATTTGTGGTTAGCCACTACGCTCTTTCCGACGTAGCACCTGGAAGCTCACTGTCAAAAATAAGGGAAGGGTCTGGAAGTACAGAGGGCCGTGGGTGACGAGGTGTCACACTGCGGGCATAATGGCTTCCGGCTGCTCCAAGACGGGGATACAGAAGACTCTGCAAACGTTAGATGGCAAATAGAACCCCCGGTTAGAATGGGGTGCGTTTCTTACATTGTTGCTACCATCTGGAGCACGGTACTTGTAGCTATCGCCCAGCGACGTTACAGGAGGGTGCTCAAGAGTATTCCATAGTGTCTTGACGAATTCCGCGGTGATCTCGTCACGGAGCTTTGAGCTATTCGGCAATGTTGCAGCGATTTGAATAATCTCCTCAATCTAAAAGTAGCAAAACATGTCACCTCACTTGTATGACTGTTGGATTGGTTTCTGGTCTCTTACGAGGTACTTCCGATCGTCAATAATACCACCCGCTAGGATGGTCGAGCCAATGCCCTCGAGGACATGCAGGTCAGGGAGGATGCGTCCGGCCTGGCTGACAATATCTTGGCGCGTCTCGCTCAGAAGCCTTAACAAATTGTGGTAGACACTGGTGGAGCCACCATGGTTATTGTTATCATTGGCTGCCATTGCTAAGAATTATATAACTAGTTGGTGCTGAGCTTTCGAACGTTTAAACAATGAAAATTTATCGGACGGGATAATTAACTTATATATTCGTTCTCCCCCTCTAGTTTCTTTGGAGATATATGTCACTAAACACCTCGTATTTGCTAACTTGGAAATGGCTCGATGAATTCCACCGAAATTAGCGATCCATGGAAAGGCTGTCGGTCATCTGAGGCGACCCGTGCAACTCTCATTTCTGCGTCGCAGAGTTATTACCTTTTCTCCGCGTACTCACTTGTCAATGCTGCGTCGCTTAGTCCAGCCCAATAGTTTATTTAATAAATGCGGCTCGGATGCCACTGTCTTGCGATATCCTAGTGTTAAAAGGGGAGAAAAACAGAGAGTTTGCCTTGGATGACTTCCCGCAACAAATGAATGAGAACATCAGTCCTGGTCGGCATGCCCGGGCTTGAACCCTAAATCCAATGGAAGAGAGCCGCATGCGTCGAACTATAAACCTGGAACACGTTCTAGAATCCATCAGGCCCTTTGTACCAAGGAATAAGGCAAACCATGCGGGCTACGAAATCAGCAGCATGTCTGGTATTAGAAGGACTCCATATATAACACGATCGCGCGTCATGCAAACAAACGCTTCCGAGGAAATAGATCGGAACAAAGCCTCTATTATCTCGTATAGGCTGGTTTAGCATATCTCCGTCATAAGCGCAGTTGGCCACTGGATGAACCGACAATATTGTATGTACCTCCTTGCATTTCTACTAATGCTCTCTGTAGCAAGGAACGAATGGAGATCTTAAAGCTCTATAGCATGCCAAGTACTTACGTGCCACATGAATCAACCTTCTTGGGCGTTGTTATTTCGAATAGCTAAACGCTAAGTAATCCAAATCAATGGTTGTTGCGCCCTTTCGTCATTCTACCCATCGCATAGGTTTCCGCTCATCTAAAACGCTAATTGTGGATTTATTACACTGGGTTAGTCGGGAAGTTCTGGGAAAACAAGATAACTCGGAGTTGCTAGGGACGTCAGTGTTGGATATACCCTTTGAAGAGCAGAGTCAACCCCTCTCGCAATATGCACATTTCAAACTGAGTCGGGCATCATAAGTTGAACCCGCCTCGCGGATAATACCTGAACGGTCGTCTCATCACGATTAGACGGAGGCTCGTCCTGCGTACCAGCAAACTATGTGGCTGGAAGCAGTCTACTTCCATGGCAGATGCAATTGTCGCCTAGACAATAACATGGATTTAAGGCTTCAATTACTCAGTCCGATAGTATACACTAACGGAGGAGTCACACACAACAAAATGTCCATTAGTGTCTACCAGCACGAGAAGGTTACCCTTACACGAACATTATAACCGCTAAGTTGTCGTAAAGATGGGTTATTGTGGACAATATTCAGATGATGACTAGTACTCATACTTGAGCAGAAGGAAAGCTGCAGGAAGATGACTGAACAGATATCACTTTGCGCAATATTCTCTCCTAGTTGAGACGGCACGCATGAACCATTCGCATTTACTTCTCAGTAATACTCTAGTCATCAAAATCCAGGCCAATCTCAAAATCGAACTGTTGCACCGTACCCAGCCACCCTTTGTCCTTTCGGCATTTAGGACGCAGACCAAGTTTCCGATATCCACTCCACACCTTTGATTTTAAGTGTACATCCAAAGGCGGCCCCTGCTCGCATAGTATCGCCGGAGTAAGACAACCGGAACTGCTACATGATGAGATCAAGATGTCGGTATCCACTTTGAAGTTTCCAAGGGTCTCTAGACACTGCACACTCGATACGTCATGGGTATAGCGCTTCCACCAAGTAACTGCTATGGACTCAAAGTACCCAAATTCCGGTTCTGGGTCAAAGAATATTTCCTCAAATAAGGTCTCCATGCGCAGGCCATTTTGTGTTTTTCTTGGATTCTCCTGTTTGATGGCTGTCATCAGCCGGAGGGTCGAAGTAAGGCCGCCAAGAGACTCACTGGGATTTCGCGGTATAAATAGACGCCGAATTGACCGACGGAGCAGTGCCATCGTGCTATCTTAAATACGGGGGGTTGTTGGACCAGCATCCGCCGCCAGCTAGCTTCTTCTCGGAGAAAAGACGCTTGTGTCTCCGGTTGCTTGAACATGCGAAGGCTTGCGAGCAACGTACCATTTCCACCCCCAAACAACGTCTCATTCTCAACTTCGAAAAAGGATGGGAATGTATCAATCAAGAGGGGATTCAGAACCGCTTCATGGCCACGTGTGTCGCTGACTGGGGTGAAGTACAGTGCTCTTTGCAATGCGGGTGAGCCCCGGATCAAGTTGGTCCAGGTGCGGCAGGTCCTTTGCGCTGAAGTGAGGAGCGTTTGAAGGTCCAATTGTAACAGAATGGACTCCAGCAACTCGGCAGTGGACAAAGTCTTCTCTGTCGCTGGCAACCAGGTAGCCATCGTATGTCTTACCCAACCTTCACCCCAGCTTTGAAAGGTTGAAATTTGTTCCAGTTTCCGCTGAACACGAGAATGAGGCTGTGCTAGACGCACGTGATCTTGGTACGCCCAAAGGAATACTATATAAATTTCGAGTCGCGCATCCCATGTTAAGAAGATGTACATATATAACTGTTACGAATATGGCTAGACTGCCTGGTATAGAATAACATTATTCTACTAGTGAGGGGCTTGCATAGCTATATAAGCTGTACATGTATATATATCGTCCTTTCGAACTTCAACTAAGTCAACGAGGCCGCTCCCTTAAGTCAAGTCAATTACTTAGTTCTCTCTATTATGATGCCGATTCCTCTGACCAACCGTAGAGCATGCTACAATAACCCAGGGGCATCCTGATAGGTGGTTTGCGTGGAGTCCCAGAGATGCAGCTGCCGTGGATCTTCTCCTCGAACGCAAATAATCCTTCTATCTAGCTATACAAAGCAGAAGAACTCTCGTAATGACCATGCAAGGTTGTAGGCACTGTGGGCTCAAATACATTGTGATAATATCACCAAAATTTTGGTCATGCACTGTCATGTGCATGGTCTTTACACTGACCAAGACTGAGATAGAGGTTCTTTGTGTATTTATTGCTACAGTAACGCCTACGCACATAATTCTGTATAGGATACCTATCCCTTGCGACAGCTGTCCTCCAAATGCATCATCAATTGTAGCATTACCCAGCCGAGCCACATACCCACATCGAAGAGCAACATACAGTCCTACTCCTGGGTCCTGCGTGACATGTGGGAGGGTGTAATAGTATCGCGCACCATACCATCCTATTATGAATCAGGTCATTTGACTTTGCTTTGTAGTCAGAGATGAGGAAGTCGCTTTCATGTATAGTTTACCTGACATAGCGAGCTGATTAACCTCTTGTTTTCAATCGTTGTTCATTGCCACTCCTATCTATATTCCCTTCGCCCTGAAGGATTCTATGTGCCATAAAGCAAGATGAGGTATCTATATATTGGAATGTGTGATTTCTCCATGATTGATAAACCACTCAGTCCACAAGAGGTGGCAGGGTCGACTTTTGGGGAGAGGCTACATTTGTAGCAGCTTTGGCATCGAGCAATCGCACTTGGATCCCCATTTGGGCATAGTGCTTCTCATTCCACTGCCTTGCCTGAGCAAATGAAGATTTTAATGAAGGAACGAAATAACTTACACGCTGTGTGGTGACAAATCCAGTAATGAGGCCTTCTCGAGACCGCTCGAAGAGCTCTTCATATTTTGGAGGTACACAGTCTCCAGGACGAACTTCGGAAGGTCCGAAATCCATTTCACGGTCATAGTTCGTGGTAATCTGTGTGATGTCAGCTAGGAACACTGGGTCAGGGAAGACATACAGACCCTAAAAGCATAAAGACAACTGGCTTCCTCGGATCCATGACCAGCTGCCACGACATCTGTGATGCGTTCTCCTCTGGGCCCATCAATCAAGAATTGCAGCCTTTGGCCACGTTCATGGGTGCCGAAACGCAAGATTTTATCGGTATAGTTGAAGGTCATTCCAACGATCGGAGAGTCCGTACTCAGGACATGCACCTCCATACCAGTGAGTGAAGCGAGCCACATGCCATCCGGTCCTCCGAAATCGATATCGGTCAAGGGGCGGTAAGGCATCCCTGTATTATTAGGCTGGAATTGACTGATACGCAGGTTTTTATAATTGGGTCGGTGGGGTCTCCACAAATAGGTTTCGGCTAGACTGAGATCAGGCCCATTTCTCAGGGCACGGTCGCTACGAGCTTTCTGGTCTTGTGGATCGCCGTTGACAATGCCAATGGCGGTTAGTTTGTAGGCCTTGCATTTGTTAGTACTTGGTTATTACTGGTAGGAGGAAAGCGTACATCTGAGCCAGCAAGTAGATTGTATGTCCGGGTCACGGCGAGAGGAATTCGGAGGACACCATAACTCATCTCCTCATCATCTATATCTCCGGCCCATTCAGATACAATGCTTTCGGATAAATGAAAGCGGATACCACGCAGACCCTCTGGACAAAAGGCAACCTCGATACTCTCGGATATGGCGTTTGGAGGAACCTTGATGGTTTTTTGACCTGGCAAATATTCATGTCCGACGGCGTCTTCTGTTTTTATTTCTGTATTATGAGGGTGATGGCTGATACCTGAGATAAAAACGCGTGCTCCGAGTTTCACCGTTGAGACTTTGATCTCCCCGCCGTTCGGCATCTGAGAAGGGAATGTGCTGATTCGGTATCGAGGTGTGTGGCATCCATGCGGAAGATATTCGGTCTCCGATGTTATGACGGCTGTATACACATTTTCCGCGGGTAGTGTCGTTAGGCCCTCTGTCAACACCCATTGTCCTGGCTTTAACTCAGCACAGTTGGCCCTGCGCCCTCGAGGTTCTTTCGATCGTCTGATGTCGAGTTCTACTAAAGATGCTATTGGTTCCACGAGCGCACGGATTCGCCTCCGGTTGAGTAAAGAGAGACTTTCACTGGACTTATCGTCGGTTTTCAGATAAGCCATTGTGCCCCGATACAAACGAAACCAGTCTCGCTTGTGCTCCAAGTCGGGAAAGAGAAAGTCCATCCCGTAGCCTAATGTAAACTGTCGCTTCCAAAAGGACGGGGGAAGACTTTGGAAGATAATTCGTCGCGCAAGGGCTCGACTTGTACATCTTAGATTAAGCAGTTCCTGGGTCGATAAATAGGATATCACTTCGTGGAGTAGTTCCAGCGAGAGTTTCCCTAAAGAGTTGCTGTACCCAATGTTAAGGTCGATGGACGACCGAGGGTGCACTGTGTCGTATGCCTGCCCGTCAGAAAAGGCCGGTGCATTCTCTTCGATTTTTTCCAGTAGTGGAACCATATATGGATCCGCCTGGAAGAGCAGCGGCAGGTCCACCGGCATAGGCATGCCGTACGGCTTATGCCACCGCTCGGCGCCCCCATAATCATGTCCCCATCGGAGACTGGATAATAGTGGACACGGGATGCAGTAAAATTGATCATAGAGAGATTGTGCAACCTTAGACGAATCAATTGTGTGCCACAACCGGTCCTGCAGCAGCATCCAGCAGGAATCATGCAGCCCAAAGCCGTGAAGGTCGGATTCCGTTCGGAACAGTTCCACCTCTTCCATTTCCGTCGCATTCATATAATCCAGCTCTTCGTCCATAGGAGCAAACAGACAATCCCGGGAATCAAGAATGCCCACTCCTGTCATGGAATACTCGTGGTGATCTTGCTTGGCAGCGGCGCGCACTTCGGCGTACCATGGCCGCCGCGATTCGGGGAGTTCCTCGAATTCTTCCCACATCAGAACCACCCCGCATAGTGGGCAGTATTTGTTGGATAACGGAGGTTGGTTAATTTCATTGTCCATTTTGATGTACTTTATATCTCAGAGAAGCGTTCAATACCTCTACTGGACATTACTGGGTTGTGGATTACTATCTCAGAAATTTTTCTGTTCTTTCTTTTTTCCTCGGGGCGGCAGTGATGATTAATTCATATGGGCAAACTCGCCAGTTGTCTCCGCCTTCGGGCTCAAGTAACATGCATACCTGCCAAAGTCTTGCCATTCTATGTACATTGTTTCTACGCAGGCAATATTTTTGACCACAGTACAGCATATGGACAGTTGAATTTCTACGCAATTTTGATGCTAATTCCAACTCAACCAGTGTTCAAACCCATTACATTAACGTCGGCGCGTTGCAACACATTCAACCATCATTGTACAAATATGTATAATCGAGTGTGAGGCGTGAAGCCAAAACTTCTACTTCAGGCTACTTCAGTATCTCATGTCGAAACAGGAATATGAGCCTTCAGCGTCTCTTGTGCTCTACTTCCCAATTTGGCTTACATTTGGAAGACACGTCAGGATAGAAGGTCTCTGTTTAGATCACTATTCACGAGAAAGAAATCTATTCAAGCTATCTTGGCCTGCAACACATTCCAATGGGGGAAAAAAAGAAAAACAAAAATTGCGCTATAGTCTTATTCGACATCAATTCCACACGGCGACACTAAACCTTGTGAATGCCGCCAAGACCGTTTGATAGTTTAGTTGGTATACTGACCGTTGTGATTAGCTTTACTGCATTTGGGTATCTTCTTCGGATCTAGATTTACAACCCAGCAGCTGCGTAACCAAGTACCAGCGCCACAGCCGTAGCTGGTAGTGTCGAGCTAATTAAAGTAACAGTATCGGAATGAACCAACCAGATCGCGGTGAACTTACATCCCTTGCCTTGGCCCGGCAATCAGGTTGGCTGTAGCGTCCTCCGGCTTGATATTGGTCCCACGGATCGCACTACTTGGATTAGGAGCAATGAAATAGGCGCGGGTTTGCTTGGTAGAAATATACTGTGAACGTGTTTGCGCACCAGTCCCAATCACCGGCCTGAGCAGCCTCGGCTACCTGAGCGACATTCTGAGCATCAATGCCATGGCATACGCGCTAAAGCCAAGGGAGCCAACTAGAAGAGAAAGAAGCTGCATTGTGCAGCGTGAGATAAATTATGTGACGAAAGTATATGGATTCTGATGAAGTGGCAATTGGGAGATGCTTTCTGTGAATGAGAAGGAAGTAAATTCTTCTGGAACTGGGAGGTGAAGGGATTTATATAATCTGCCAGGTCCGAGACTCAGACCAACTCCTCAGGGATGTATGAGAAATCAGCTGATGTATAACGGGATGAGGTATACCTTGGAAGTGGCGTCCAGACCTCCGGTAGTGGAGGACCTGGACTCTTCCCGGTAAGTCTATTGTTCTAGCCGCATGCAGCTATTTAAATTGAAAAAAGCAAGTTGTATCTCTTTATGTGACCTTGGAGAGAATGGGGCCCTTTGCTTGTGGTCTACCAGTTGACAAGAGAGAACTAGTATAGGATCGACAAAGAGCGGGTATGTCAGCACATCTGCGGCTGAAGGTTGCTTCCATGGCCTCGGCCGACTACAACTTACATTTATCGCTCCTTCATCACGATGACATACGGATATAGCTCTACTAGCACTCCGGAAGAATAAATTATACCGCCTTAAGATAAGAGCTCACTAAATGATGGTAACCAGAATTTGTCATAGACCTCTAGCACTAGCTAGTAGCGCCTTATATGAGGGAACAGAGGTGGGCTCGGCGTGTGAAGCTTCAGTACGGAAGGCTAATATATATGTTAAATGAGACTATCAACTCCTGGCAATCACTGGAGGGCAAAGTACATCGCGGGTGATATACATGGGATCCAGCATGTCTTAGTAATCACTCCTGTGACTGTGGTCCAGAGAGCATTACCCAGTAGTCCGGTGAGGTCTAGCAAGAATATCGGGCGGACTGCTGCCGCCACCACTACTAGCCGGGATACTTCTTCTGCTGGCCGAGCAAACATCCATTCAAAGATTTTGAAGATCACTTCCAAGACACCAGTAAGACCGCCCGCTAGCTCAGTTTTACAAAAGCATGCGTCAAAGCAGTTGATCACCATTGGGGTTGAGTGTCGCGGTCTGTCAGTGATCGGGTCGATGATGGAGGCTAGCTTGATAATCCCATACAGGAGCAAGAGCTTCGAGAGGTTGTACCTGGTATAAATCAGTATAAGAATTACCTAATAAAGACGTTACAGTGCAACCTACTGGTTGTAATCCATCATATTGACGTGGCTGCTATCACCGTACCAAGCAAAGATATCATCGCCATGCTACTCTAGGTACTTTGCCATATCGTACAGTGCCGAACCCACGAATGTAACGAGCGGGATGACATTGTATGCTTTTGCAGTCGTCTGCAGCTTGGGGATAAGCTGCAGCGCGAGCAAAAATGTGCCAATCACATTCACGGCTATATTTCGCTCTGTCCCATATGAAATCTAGTACTTGATTGTCTGCATTCCGGCGTTACTGATCAATACGTCCAAGCGGCGCAATTGATCGGCCCAATTCACAAACTCTGCAATGGAAGGAGGGGATTCAATGTCAAGTTCCCAAACCTCTATGGTATCCGGGCTGCACCCCAAGGTGGCTTCAATCTCGAGCTTAGCCTTGCTGCCCTTGGATATGCTGTAGCAACGAGAATCACTTTACTAGCTCCAAGACGAACAATATGTTTCGCAGCTTCTTTGCCGAGACCTGAGCTGACGCCAATGATGATGACGGTCTTTGAGACAAAGGAGGTGGTTGGTATAGGGATTTAAGTATGAGTTGGGTATGGATGAAGTTTCCGAATGAAGGTATGATTACGAGTAGTGTCGCTTGTCGCCGGGGTCAGTTGAAAGCTCTCTTGGGGCGTGTGGATTTGCCGTCTCGGTACGGTTTCTTCATAGACAGTATCGATGAATATGGCGGAGATTATTCCGAGCTCTGTAAAATACTCACCGACCTATCTCGCTCTCCTAATGCCAAGCTGTGTGTTGCTAGTCGACCGTGGAGCATCTTCGTTGATGTCTTTGGCAAGGATCCCACGCGAAAATCTGCATGGAAGATCAAACACGGGACGGATATCAAACAATTCACAAAGAGCGAATTGATGAGTCATCGCGGATGGATGCATGGCGCCTTTCGACCGGAGGATAAGCAGTCCATTATTGACAGCGTAACAGCCAAACCGCAGGGGGTCTTTCTATGGGTTTTTCCTCGCGACGAAGTCCCTTCGAGAAGGGCTGACCAATGGAGACACAATTCCCGAGCTGCGCAACAGGTTGGATAGCCTTCCCGTTGACCTCAAAAAGTACTTCACGCAGCTGGTGGAGGGCATTGATCGCGATAATGGCAGCTTTTCTGAGCATAGCATGCAACGCGAAGCAGCCACTACATTTCCTCATCTACATCATGTATGAGAGAACGTGGATGAGGGCTATGCCGTTAATATGATCCCCAGTTCCATATCAGACGATGAGACGAATCAGTTAGGTCTTAGGATAAATGTCGACGACGTATCAACGCGAAATGCGGAGACCTGTTGGGGGTGAAAGGGAGCTCGGTCCAGTTTCTTCATCAGACAGCGCGTGACTTCCTACTCACCAGCGAGATGAGCGATTACCTGAGTGAGAAAGCGAAGCCTGGATTCCCGGCCAGTCTCTCCGTACTCAGGGCGTTTGTGGCAATACAGAAACACATTTCTCATCCTGAATCCGATCTTCAGAACTTCATGCCTCTCGGCCTCCTGCAGGATGCACTTCAGTATGCGAGTGACGCGCTCGAAGACTCACTCGTACCAACAACAGATTTGCTCGACGATCTAGAGAGTCTCTTTCGGCCTCCTCTAGAGGGAAACAAAATTCTGCCCGGGCTCCAGCTCATCAGCCAATCGGACGCTATTGGTCCTCACGCAAATTTCTATAACGAATCCCCGGACTTTCTCTTCCGAAGGAAGCTGCTCCGGGCCGGAGCCAGCCAATACGTCTGCAGAAAGCTGAAAGAAAGCCCACATTACTTCGATGACCTGAATGAGTCGCCTCTCGGTGTAGTCTTCAACTTACCCGAATTGGCTCCAGGACAGGTGCAGATGGTCAGCGATCTCTTAGCATCCGGCCAGAATCCTGAGAACAGACCGGTGGCCGATTTCATCCGGCGAACGTACGATGGACAACAAGCCACCGAGAGATTCCACGCGGCGGTCGGAAGGGGACTATTTTCCTGCTACGTCGTCACAGTAGGTCGATGAGCATAGAGGATGACAAGACTGCGTCAACAAAGGATTCAAATAATGATTCGATGGGCGATTCGATACGTGTCCTGCAGAAAATATGGAACTATTTCCTGAGCACGCTGTTTACAAATCACCTAAAACATCGACGAGCTCTGGGCTTGCCGATTTGCGCAAAGCTTCGGTGTACCGTTCTAAGCGCACTGCAGAAGGGGCTCAGACGGATCGAACCCAAAGCAACACGGAGGGAAAAGCTGAGGTGCATCGCAAAGAGTGCTGAGAATATTGTCCAGACTGGGGCTTCGCTGGGTCGGGAGATGGGATTTCGATCATCCGATATAAGCAGAGCGCTATCTAGATCTCTCGGTTCGGAGATATTGGACGTTGCAATCTGTCGTAAAAGGAAGGCTGCAGGTGACTTGGGCCCATGCGCTCATTCATACAGAAGGAGATGAGATTCGTATGTACATACCCACAAATTATTGTAGATTTGGAGATAGAGCAAGCATGCTTCAAGGTACAGTATCGGAGCTAAAGAACGGAACCCTATGGTTCAAGTCTGACAAAATTTCAAAGTGTACAGGAATGGTACATGAATGCAACTACTGTGATTTACTGATCTAACTTATTGATTCCTTCCTCGATACTGGGAAGCTTCTGCCTCCCAAGATTGAGTCTTCTCCTCCACTTAGCCTCCTTCTTCAGTTTGGCTCTGTGGCGTCGGGTACGCGGATAGTTGATCGGCGACTCGCCGCCGATGAAAATGAAAATGTCGTACATTGCACCCCCGACCAAAGCGCCGGAGAGAGTTGCCAGCCACGCTCCCCAAAACCACCAGCCGCGGCGTTCGGTAAATGTGATTCCACCATAGCCGGCCATCAATGCCACCAGCCGGGGTCCGAGATCTCTGGCTGGATTGAAACACCTGCAATTCACTTAGCATCGTGCCGGCATTCGGCTCAGGCGGGACATATACGCACCCTCCAGTGTTGTATGCAAATCCGATCTCTAGCGCAAAGATAAGCAGGCCAATAATGAATGAATGCATACCGGCTCCAGGCGGCGCATTACTGTCATCTCCCATGGCGAATATGGCACAAATTAATATAGCGGCAGCAAGGAACTCATTGAAAAATGCCGTCACGTTCCGCACATGAATCAAGGGTTGTGTATAGAAACCCAACCCTGTGGCTCCCATGCTGACCACTGGTGAGCTGGTGATAATCGAGTCGCGATAGATACAGTATGCCAGTCCAGCGGCAGTGAGAGCACCTAGTACTTGCGCAATCACATAGTAGACGCATTGACGCCCGGGGAATCCTCGATAGAGCCATAGCGAAATGGAAATGGCTGGATTAAGGTGGCCACCGCTTATACCACCAGCAATGTAAATGCCCATTGTGACGGCCAAAGCCCACCCCCAGTACAACGCCAGTTTGCTGCCCGCGCTACTGCCCCCGGTGGAAATGGCAAGCGTGGAGCATAATCCGATAAGCATTGCTACAGTAGTCTGTCAACGCGTCAGTACGCTTGAAATCGGGTGTAACGCGAAAAGGGTCTCATACCCCCAGCCATTCGGCAAATGGCTCCCGAAATATGTGCCGTATCATGGACCATTTATTGGAGTGCTTGGAACTCGCTCCGGGCTTCCCCCCATCTTCGGTCACTTCATTTTCTACTGGGCGCGAAACTCTGTCGGGGGAGCCCATATCCATCCTCTCCTGATAGACCATTGGATCATCCGATGCACTGTCCTGAGGGCTCGTGACCCCTGGACTGTCCCTCTCTTTCCCCCTTTGCTCATCTCCGTGGTTCGGCGTCACGTCCAATTCGGGGACTGGTTCGGATTCTCCTTTTCGTGAAGCAGGGTAGGCTGACGTGCTACCTCCTCCATCATGGCGGCGCATACCCGGTCGGACGACGCGCGGTAATGGTTTTGCTAGACCCCATAGCGGTTTCTCGTCAGACTTCCCGTACTCCGGATTTCGGTCGTGGTATTCTGGATGGATGTAGACAGATCTTGGGTCCTCATCTCGCGGGCCCGCGAGGCTGTGCAGGGTTTGATTTGTTTTTCGTCGTGTTATTGGCGAGACTCCGGACAATTGCGTATTGCGAGATTGCTGTGGAGGGCGTTGTGTTTCCTGCTGCGGATTATCCTGTTCTGCACCGTTTCCAGCTTGCCCGTTCGTTTTTTCGTTGGTTCTGTCCAAATCATTATGCCGACGTTGGCGACCGTCGCCTAGATCCTGCTCTTCCGACATGGCCAGTGTGTTGAGATACAACGCTCTCTGGAAGACAGCACACAGGAGAGCCGAGACTAAAAGAAACAACGGTGGCCTTCTTCAACTGTTTTATTCTGTATGGGGGAGCTGCGCATAAAATTAGACTCGCCTGATGGGGGGGAAGATAGTATGTATATATAAATAAAAAGAGATTAAAAAATACGACCAAATTGGACAAAAACTACAGAAACTGAGCTTGACGAGACATATAATCCTCCAACCTCCAATAGCCTACCCAATGGCTATAGGTTTCCTTGGTAAGAACCGGCATAGAACGTCCTCACTGGCGTGGCAAAATTAGCCGTAAGAAAAAAAGATATCAGTAATTGAACGGATTCAAACCTGACGGCGGAGCCATGATGTCATAAGTAATCTTCGAAAACTTGGCGGCAAAAAAATTGGAATTCTCTGAAAATTTTTAGTACCAAAACTCCTATCAGATGGGGCATCTGGCAGGATATCTGGAATATTTAATGCACCATTGCTGCCAGGCCGGTCGGTGATAGCTCGGCATCTCATACCGATTGGCGGCATGACAAAAGAATGTCAAGGATTTTCCAGGAAACTCGAACACTACAGCCTGCCAATCCTGGGTTCCAGATCTCGAGCCAGAGTTGCGGCGGGCGATCTGACACAGTCTTGAGGTCCCATGTGGCATCATCCGTCAAACCTGCTCCTGGAAGTTCTGTCAAAGCTTGGCTGAAGCCACAGCCCCTTATAAAAAGAATGATAGATCAAAAACGCAACTGGGATCCACCCTGCCGAAACGATCATCGCCATCTTTAACCTATTACACCTATCCCGGATAGTATCCCAGCCAATCATGGCTACCGGTGCCCTGGCAGTGAAGTTACATTGTGCAATCGCCCTGTTTCCCGCCAGGGAACTTGGTGCCAATGCTCGTCTCAGAATAAACATAGGTAGGGGCCTCTTGACAGTCGTCTATATAGGGTTCGATAGATTCTGTCACTCCAGGACTAATCCTCAAGATCATGCTGGTAGCTTACTGTGTAGTTCGATGATAATCCCATGCTTTACGCATATTCAACAACTTGTAGTGTCAGGGCCAGTAGCTGTAGTAAAGCTCGTTTTTTTATTTTATTCGTGTAAAAATGCGGTTCTTCTTGAATCCCTGTATCTACTCCTGCCAGACGTGTGTCCTTTGTCGCAGCGCTCAGCTTCTGATCTTCTGGGTTTGTCTGCTCGGATCCGAGCCACTTTGCGAAATGCTCTAGGCCCCTTAACAAAGTACCATAGTCCTTACTTCTATGCTTCCTAGCCTATTTCGATGTCTTTATGATCTAAAAGAATGCCAATAGCGGAAGAGAAAGGTGCAACGCAAAGAAAAATGCGTCATTGACTCCAAGATATATTGATATGTTCACCTCCATATATAGTATATACCACAGCAACTAAATTGGCTTTGATGAATCTACTCGCGCACTTCGTGCACCTCGTAGATCACAAAAAACCTGTCAAATGAATACATCGACCAGACATGAAACCTCAGAAGAGTCTTGAGAATCCTGTTGTTATGTGCCAACAGGGAACATTAGAGGCGGGAATATTGGAGACTCTACAGATCAATAGCAGTGAGCCAGAAACAGACCGGAAGGTGATATTGGGTAATTAGGGTGACGGAACTACCCGAGTGACTCTAAGCCCTTTTAGGAAAGCTTTTCTCCCAGCCAGATCTAAACAGGTAACCCGCATGGTAGTCACATCTCCATTTCGACTCCACAGGTTCATGGTAGCCCTCATTGGCAGTACGATGATGGCTTCTTCATCACTTGTTGTTTTTTCTCCTAGATGCTGATTCTACGTGGGGTGCTTAGCACATTATACTACTTATCGAGAAAGGTAGGGTCTATACAACGATTGTCGGGGTCCTGTGCCTCGTTCACATCCGAAAGAGGATGCATCACTCCAACGGCGCGAGAGGGATACTGGATCTCTCGGAAAGCCGCCAGCCATTCGGGGTGATCCGCGATGGTCTGATTCCATGGATCCTCCGAATCGAACATGAGGCGTCTCGCCTCCCGTTGGAACATTTCATCGGTCGGAACCACACCGAGCCGGGTCTGTTCATCGGCATAGTGACTTAGATGCCGAGTCAAGACCTGTGTGTACGAATTAAAGGACGACCCCTGCATCTGCAGTTGGCCTAGGAAATCAGGTAAGTCCGAGCTGTCTTGCTGGTCGAAAGCGGCCCGTGACAGCATCTGGGAGAAATGATCCTTCGCCTGGCTATTCGTCGCCGAGAAAGGGACTAAAGTTCGGGACTCGAGATCAATCAGATAAGGAGGCACGGCATGGGTGACCAGGGCCGCAATCGAGGGGGGGAAACCGTGATCGCCGTGCCAGTCCGCCATCGTCGCACCCGCGCGGAAATGAAGGGCCAAATGATCGCATCGTTCGGTCCAACTATGCATCAGATGTGCGCAAAAGCCGCAGCGTGACGTGAAACTGGCTGTTTCCACTTTCCAGTCGCTGATCAGCGGGACCGTCTCAACCCGATGCACCAGACGGAGATGTTGGACCAGATGATCTTTCCGGCGAAACCGGCGTTGTTGGCTGTCACAGGCTCCATGATTATGCAGCGTGAGGTGTTCCAAGGTGGGATCTAACACGCTACAATAAGCGCAGTGCACACGACCGGTAGCTGGCAAGACCACCGCTCCGCCAAACGGTGTGCAGACCCAGTTTTCCAGGTTCAGGTGCAGTGATTTCTCGTGCCGCGTCCAGTCATATTTGCTCTTGAACCGATCGCAGCAAAAGGTGCAGCAGAAGAGGCGAGGGCTATCAGTCGTGGCGGATTTGTCTTTCCGTCCACGATTTGTGGCTTTTTGGACACGATTCTTGGCCCGCCTCCGACCTATTTCGTTGCTGCCGCCAGATCGCCCGGAGTGAGCCGACTGTCGAGAAGACGCGCTGGTCCCACTCTCCATACTGGTGGTAGAACCGACGCAGGAGCCCGATTGACGATATGTTCGAAAGGTGTCGACGCATCCCGGGTCGGAGGTTCCCCGTCGATGGTCCAGCGATGAATTCTGAACCGCGTTCCTGATCGCTGATATCGGCGCGGGCTCATCTTCTGGAGGAGATTCCTGCCAGCGTCTCAGAGGATCCGGAGAGCTGCTAGTCGTGGAAATCCATACGGGCTCAACCTGCCTGCCCTGTCTCCGGATCATGTATTTGCTTCGGCGACGGGGAAGACACCGTTGTCCCACGGGCAGAGTTGTGGTGCCGCTCTCATCCCCACCGGTTATGAATGGTGACAGAGAATGAAAGGGCGAGTTTCTTGGTAACTGGGGCACTCCGAGGGATGGGAGACTGTGTGATAGCCCACCTTCGAGCCCTACGGCATGGCTGTCACTGTTGATGAAGTTCTCTTTGTATGACCGCGTTCCATTATCTAGGTGTGCCGACTGATCAAAATAGGCCTCAACAGGGGAATAGGAGGTAGTAGGGCCAAGATCACTGTAAGGACTGCCGTTCGTGACGTGCTGGTCGATGAGGGATGGCGGTACAGTCGTCCAGGCCAGGTTGCGATCAGGTATTGTTTGCACATTTTTAGGCCGGCCCGCCGAAGGATCCACGATCTCTAGAAGATCGTCACTAGCGGAGAATTCCGACAAATCAAACCGGTCGGTGACTAGGAAGACTCCGTCAACTCAGAGCTGGAAGGGGACGCGGGGACGTACGATGGGAGCTAGGATCTAGAGGAGCCGGCGTCTCCACGGGTGAAATGTCTGGGGGTCCTACTACCGTATAATCCATGCCTTGGCGAGCTGATAATTTGACATAGCAGAGGTACCGAAGGGACACCGCTGGGTTGAAATGGATATAATATGTTAGTGGTGTGGATTATCCTCAGGCAGCGGAGAAGACCTAGCTGAGGTCGACAACCTAAAATGGATCCATCGACATCCGGAAAGGAACATTAATATTACAGATGTTGATGGATCCACTTTTGTACGCTCCCAATTAGAGCCCCGTGGATGTAGAAAGCCCTCCTTGCTCGCTTCCGCTTTGCCAAGCCGCAACAATGACCCACGCTGAATAGCAATTCTAGGACTCCTCATTGGACAGGACGCTTACGTTGCCCAAATTGGCTTAGACCAGTCTCTCTGCAGTAGCTCATTTGAGGAAAGAGAAATAGCCCCCATGAGGCACCATACATAACCGCATACATCGCGGACTCGATAAGGATGACAATTCTAATGCCTACAGCAGAGGTTTTTGCACCTCCGGCTACACATTGAATTTTATCTATTGAAACATAACGTAAAGATGCACCCCACGTTCCTCGAGGCCGCGGCGAGCGCGGTCCAGGCCAGGAATCGCATTCGCGAGCACATCTACCAGACACCCCTCATTCCGTCCAGAGTGAAAGGCAAGGCCAATGGCGCAAACGTGCTCTTCAAAGCGGAGAATTTCCAGCTGACCGGGTCGTTCAAAATTCGCGGCGCCATGTCCAAGATGTCTGGTCAACCGGCGAGCAGGCAATTGATCACAGCATCATCTGGCAACCATGGCATCGGCGCCGCATCTTCAGCACAAACCCTTTCCAAGGACCTCACCGTTGTTCTCCCACAGACAGTGGTCCCCGCCAAGTTGGAGAAAATCCAGTCATATGGGGTAAACATCATACTTCATGGCAGTGAGACGGGTCTTGCCGAACAGTATGCGCAACAGCTCGCCGTGTCGCACCAGTACACCTACATTTCGCCATACAACGACCCGGACATAATTGCCGGACAAGGGACCATCGGTCTGGAGATTCTCGAACAGTGTGCGCAGGTAGATAATGTCTTTATTGCCATGGGTGGCGGCGGACTGATTAGCGGCATCGGGGCAGTCATGAAGGCATTCAGTCCGCGTACGAAAATATATGGGGTCGCTGCAACCAACTCAAAAGCCCTCGCGGAGTCCATGGCGGCTGGTCATGTTGTCGAAACGGAACATCGAGACACTCTGGCAGAAGCCGTGGCGGGCGGCATCGATCGAGACACAATCACACTCCCCTTGGCAATGTCTGTGGTTGATCACGTCGTCGAATGTGACGAGCGGGAGATTCAAGGAGCCTTGAGGGCCCTCGCGTTCGATGAAAACATGCTTGTCGAAGGTTCTGCTGCTCTGGCCCTCGCCGGCTTCAATAAGGTTGCACACGGACTAGCGCACGAAACTAGCGTCATTGTCCTGTGCGGTGCGAACTATGACCAAAGTGCCCTGAAGGGAGTGATTTTTGATTGCTAAGTGGGTTACCAGACGAACCGAATCACAGTAGCGAAGGAAAGGCTGATATTAGTGCCATTGCGCTAACGTTTACTTTGAGGCCTTCGCCTCCCAAGGTTGGATTATCCTGTTCTAGCATGGAATGATCAAAGGTGTGATGCAAATATGTAGGAAATGCCGCGGGAGATCCTATAAGTTCCTGTTGTGACACCCCTATTGTAGATCTCCTGACTGCCAATGAGGTTGACAATTCGTATGGCATCATCATAGAAACTCTGCCATTGGTTCCTCGGAGCATGCTCGGCAACTTCACCTAAATCAAATCCTTGGATAGACTGTAAGAGCATCACTGGGCAGTTGATGTTCCCGCTGATTGACCAACCGGGAGTGTATATGGTACTATAGCCGGCGTAGCCGGGTTGGAGACACCCTTTCCCCGGATATCTTGAATCTTCTATATACCTCGACTTCTGTGTTGTAGACATTCTCCAAAAAGTACCGAAGATATGCTTGGCGTTGAGCGCGATTCATGATGTTTCCTCCGTCTGCGGTCAAATTATGATTCGAGTTTGACTTGGCGATGAAGCCCGAGCCGTCACCATGCCGCATGTATTACATTACTGCTACTCCCGCTCAATTTCCTCCTTTCCTGAGAAGGCACCAAGTTCGGAAACCTTGTCACACCACGGTGTATGATACCATAGCTTACGACCAAGATAGCGGACAAGGAATATCACAACGATGATACATGAGACCAAAAAGCTCGCAGCCGTGAATTGAACAGGGAAGAAGATAGCGTAGCCATTCGTCAAAGTAAGAAGTACGACGGCGATCAAGGCGTGATAGGAGACGTAGGGCTGCAAGGGAGTCCGGAAAGTTATCGTGTGAAGCACATCATGAAACTTCAATGCAGCGCGAAATCGCTGGTATTAAGTAGACATTCATTAGCCTTGAGTGAGAACTCTAGGCTGAGGCAAACTCACCAGATAAGCAAAGAGGAGGGCGATCCATGAAACAAATCCGCCAATTGTGGCGATATTTGTAAACCACGTGAAGACATTGAGCACCTGAGCTAGAAGCATTCAAAAAGGCTAGCAGTCCAGCAGCACGTGTGCAAATCACTGCCCCATAAGGGACACCTTTGTTGTTGCAGGTCGCTAGAACTTTCGGAGCATGTCCTTCGCAGGTTAGCGAATACAGTATTTGGGAACCAGCATACACCCAGGACTTCCCAGCAGACCAGACAGACGTGAGGATAGATGCGTTAACGACGTGGTTGAGGCCTTTGTACCAGTGTTCAATGACAAACGGACTGGCTCCAGCATCGGAGCTTCCGTTCTTCGGCGGACATCAGCTTGGGATCATCATATGCGGCGATCACGAATATGTGTGAGCCGATAATGTAAAACGCAGCGAGACGGTAGTTGAATCGCGTGGTTGCTTTGGGAATGTTTCATCGGGGTGCAACCACCTCACCTGCCACAGTAATCATCAACTCCGGAGAGCAAACAAAAGAAAACCCAGACTTCATGAATGCAGTCCAGAACCCAGGAAACAGCCGGTGCTCCCGGGAACTAGGTAGGAATTGGACGCTCCGGGGGTCTCCCAATAGCGAAACCCTAGGCGATCGTGGTTCGGAACCCCTCCGAAGAAAGGATGATACCGAGGATGATTAACCCGACAATCGCGATGACCTTCAGAGAGGCAAACCAGAACTCTAATTCTCCATACTACGAAACCGCGAAGATGTTCATGAGTAGGATCACGAGTGAGTTAGATCGTGTGAATACTCAACATACACGGGGCATTGAAACTCATCAGCAAGGACAATGGCAATCTATAAACCGACATTAACCGAAGTGATCTAGTACTCGATAATGATACCTGCAGCTGTAACCTCCAACGCCAACGACATTGCAAAGGAGTACCTGCGTTTGTACCATGTGGTTAGTGCTGCTGCAAACTCGTATATTCAAGGAGCTACTTATGTACAGTGGAAGCAGCAGTGCCACCCCCATAGGGCCTCCACCCATCGCAGGCGTCGAGAAGAACTCTGCCCCGACTACCAACAACCATGCTCCCGCGTGGGTGCGGACGGTCATGGAGCACCATGCCAATGAACGGCGACAGCTCTTAGATGCCTTACAGGTGATGAAAGACGCTGTTTAAGAAGCCACTACCACTAGAACCCCCGGAACGACGATACCGAAGATGGACGTACCAGTAAGCCCGGTACCAAACGAAGCCCCAACGGCGCCTGAAAGGCGACCCCATCCGAGGCTCCCAGACCCAGAGATCTTTGATGTGTAGAATCATGCTCCTTTTCCTCATTAGGAAGACAAGCTATGTGTAAAGTTGATAATAAACCAAGCTACTATTGGTGGTAATACAGAATGTATTTGGTATGCCTTTAGTAGACTGAGCGACAACGTAGCAGCACAGGTCTACCCTTGGATCCATGCCTATCAAGACACCTCTTCCTTCACCCTAGAGGCCTATTCCAACACTTAAAAACAGTGTTTGAGGACCACGCCCTGCAAGAGAAGGCTTTGTCAAGACTCGATCGCCTAAGGCAGGGGAGCCGCTTCCTAGAAGACACGCTAGTGAATCTTGACCGGCTTTTCTTGCTGAGAGCGGCTCCCTTGCCTTAGGCGATTAAGTCTTAGGCAAGGGCCTGAAACGTCTGGTAGCACGGAACATGATATGGATTGCTATTCACTACAAAGTTCAGCGCATCTTAGTCTTGGCCCTGTGGTTCAGAGAATGAAAATAAGTATTGTATAGAAGCTGAGAATTTTAGTCTTCTACAATATTAGTATAATCAACTTCAAAATGTGATCCAAGAGTGCCCGGCAAGACTACTAATATATAATTTTGACGAATATGGCTTTCAACCTGGTAAAGCAAGTATGGAAGATAATTAATATAAAAAGAATATGTCCTATTCTAGCTAAATCTGATCATGCTGAAAATATCACGACTGTCAAGTATATCACTATAGATGGCTGGATAATGGAGTTATTATATATATTCAAAGGCTCCATATTTATAGAATCATGATATGATCATCCTGATCTACCACACTTTTAGATGGCTATTTTATTAAGAGAATATATCAATAATATTCTAGCTATTATATAGCTTCAAGAATTCTATAAAGCCATAGAATATCGAATGAAAAGAGGGGAAAGATATCTTTTGATATTTGATGGCTATGAATCACATAAAACCATCAAATTCCCACAACTCTACGAGGCGTATAATATCTTACCCTTCTGTTTCCAGCCTCATATAACTTACATATGCCAGCCTCTCGATGGCAAGCCGCTTCTCGCCTATAAATAGCATTTCCGCAGGCAAAATAATCTTATATCTCAGTGGGGAGGGTTACCCGCGGGTAAGGCCAATTTTCTACGTGTGATTTCCAACGTACGAAAGCAGACTTAATCAACGAATTATCCGTGAATCTTTCAAAGAGATCATGGTATATACCCTCCAGATGGCTCTACTATTATTTAAAAGCTTCAGGATAGTTTTCTGTCTATATTAGAGCTCTCTGCATCTGCTCTTCGCCTGTATAGAGAGACTATATCACCATCTATACTTTCGTCCTCTAGCGTCGAGAACACGCCTCCAAAGAGCACTCAAGCCCTTGAAAAAAATCAGAAGAAGCTAACTAAGATTTTTGATAGCGACAGTCTCACTCCGAAGCTCCAGCAAGGGCTACAACACGCGTTCTATCACCATAAAAGACAGGCAGAGGAACTGGCTATGATGTCGGATATAATTAGTCGAATAAGACACGCACAAAGCCCCCTATAGCGCCGAATCACTAATGGACTGATTGGTAGCATACGGTCAAATATGATCGTAGTTGGATCTTGCATTCCAATATAAAATCAAGCTTGAATCTCGGATTGTATGCTTTTGAGAGAGGCAGCATTGCTTGGGTCCCGCGAACTCTGCATGTGTTCCTGTACATGGCTGATCATACGGTTATATGTAAATTAGGGGATGAGGTTGTATGGAGCTAAGGTTATATGATCAAGAAAAACCACTTTATTTTAGACGCCGCAGTACTCAACTAGCGGGAAATGAGCTCGAACGTTTGCCTTTGTTAAACTAGCTCACTCATAAAGACGCTGTACCTGCACTTTTGCCAGTTGAAGCCTCTTTTCTTCTTCTTTTACTTCACGTATGTTGGCAGGTGGAAATGAAAAAAGCTGAACGAGGAATGTTCACTACATGTTATTTGAGGGCTTGATACCATTCTCCCGCTACTCAACTAACGCCACGCTGCCCCGGAATCACATCCCTCTGGCCTCCAGGGCACCCCGCAGAGTCCTCTGAAAGTTGAAAACATGAGCGGGCGACAGCATAGTGTAATGCGCTCCATCGACCTCGTGAAATCGAGGCTCGGAACGTGTGAAGTCCTTCCACTTGCTTAAATGCTCCTCGCGCCAGTGCTGCTTCGACACCGCCACAACCGCCAAAGGCTCGCAGTAGAAAATATCCATGGCTGCAATGGAGCCCGTGGGCTCATAATTGATTGCCATGCTCTGCAACGCAAATGCCAAACAGGCCCATTTCATCAGGCTAAGCTTTGAAAGTGCTAACTCTGTCATGCGCACTTGATGCGCGTTGGTCATTACTGTCTCGAGAGCTTTGTCACTCGGTGCATCTTTGAGTTCCTTCGCTAATTCTCTCGCGCGAGCTTCGGTCATCAAGTCTAGAAAGTATGCAAGGTGAAGTAAACACTCCTTGAAGTCTAGTTGGCGCATGCGTGTTTTGATGTGCGGTGGCAGGTTGAATGAGCCAAGGAATCCAACTGTATCACCAGACTGTTCTAGCATTTTGCCTATTTCGAAAGCAAGCATGGATCCGTAGGAGTAGCCTGCGAGCGCATACGGTCCTTTGGGCTGTCTCTTCTTAATAGCTTTGTAGTATGTGGTGACGGCATCCTCAATACTAGCGAATGGCTCTTCATTCTCGTTGAAGCCGCGGGCCCGCAAAGCATAGACTGGTCGATCTACAATGTACTTAGCCACGTTCAAAAAGACGAGTATTTCGCCAACACCAGGATGAACGAGCCAAAGGGGCGTCTTATTGCCCTGGGTCTGTAGTGGGACGACAGGGTTGTATTCATGTGAAGGTTGATTTTGTAACTCGTTGCTAAGGTCTTGCACAGTAGGATTTTTCATGAGTGAAATCATGGGAATCTCTCGTACTTTGTCTAGGTGTCTTTCAAGGTCCTTTTTCAACTTGATCAGTTCAATAGAAGTGATACCGAGGTCGAAGACTGGGGTCTGCACATCAAAGTCATGCTCAGAAAGTCCCAGTGAGTTGATAAAAATAGTCAACATCTTTTGTTCAAAGTCATCCTTGGGAGGCTTCCTTGTGACTTTTCGGTACAACTTCATCATCTCTTTGTTCACTTCCTCGTGGACTCTGTACTCGCCTTTCTCATAACTTCTCTTGATTTTGGCGCGAGATAACTTGCCCAACGCGGACTTGTGGAGCTGAGATTGGTCAAGTGGGATAATCCGCGGCCTCGAGCTAGTTGACAACATAATAAGCCTAGAGATGGCATCTGTTGTCTGAGCTCGAGCCAACATATTCTCTGGGGAATATGTGGGCAGATACACGACGCAGACCTCCTCTGTTTCGCCACCCGGTGGGAAGGAGCAGAAGCAGCAGTTGAAGGAAGGCGTGAGGCCAGAAATATTAGAGTCATCTAGCCCAGTCTCAATCTCGTGAGGATTATACTTAACACCGTTGATTATCATTGTTTCTTTCAGTCGACCCACAAGAGTAAGATACCCAGTTTTGTCAATATAGCCCCGGTCCCCTGTCTTGAACCACCCGTCGCTGGTAAACGACTCGGCAGTCGCTGTAGGGTTGTTGAAGTATTCCTTAAAGACAATTGGGCCGGTCACTTCGAGGTTGCCCGTCTCGTTCGGTGGAACACAGTGGTTGGTATTAGAGTCATCCGTGATCCTCATGGTGATCCCAGGCAGACAGGAGCCCACAGAGGCAAACTCTAATGCCTGTGCGTTATCATACTGCGGGAAGGTGGAGTTGAAGATGGCGCCAGCACAGGTCTCGGTCATGCCGAACCCAGGAATGATGACATTTCGTGGAGCACCGTAACTGGCTAGCAGATTGGAAACCTCGTCGCATGTTCGTGTTACATTCGCCTCTCCACCAGAGGCGAGGTACCGCAGGCAGCTGAGGTCCCATGGACGATCTGCTACCTTGCTGTGAAGTGCTACGCGGATCTTCGCCAGGAAGAAATTTGGCGCGAAGGTCCGCGAGACGCGGTGTCTATCAATGATGTCGATAAACTCAGTGGGACTCGACAGTACATCCGCGCTCTGAATATGAATCTGATCCTTATGGACGAACATGGCCTGGATATGTATCTCGACGAGCGCGGCAACGTGGTCCAAACGGATCCAGTTGAGGAAGCTCCCTGGAAGGGGAACAACCGATAGTTTTCCTACAACAGAAGCCAAGATTTGTCCGTGACTGAGAGCGACCGCTTTCGCTCTGCCAGTGCTGCCTGATGTGAGCATCAAAACGGCAGTGTCGCTCAGCTGGGAATCTGTGTAGTTCTCCATGGGCATAGCTTTCTCTGTATTGAGAATGAGTGACTCGACAACAATGGGATTGATAAAGTCCTGCCCATCAAATTCAGGCACGAGTTTGGTCTGAGTCAAACACCAAGGGCTCTGAAGTGTCTTGGACAAATGCTCCAGATGATCTATGCGGAGCGAGGGGTGGGCAGGAAGCTCTGTGGATATGACTGGGATACATCCTGCCAGCAGCGTAGCCCAGAACCAGACAATGTTGTCCCAATGTGAAGTGAAGTGTAAAAGGATAGTAGAGCCGGGCCTAGGGGCGGAGTGAGCCCTTGAACGTAGAGCCCAGGAGGCACGTTGCGCCTCATGCAGAAGCTGAAAGTATGAATATGAGATGGGCTCTTTGGTATTCCCTGGTGGGTAGATAATGATTTGGCCACTATGCCCCTTGGTGGCTGCTGCCTCCAAGAGTCGTTGAAGATTGCTGAAAGTCATAGTTGTGACAACGGGATCGATGCGCTATCGGACTGGAAACACAAAGCTTCAAATAAATTACGGCTTTTGAGTGTGTCCTTGGGCTTCTAAGTTCTAGATCGATTGGCTAACTTGTTTGTAGAGGGTTTAATATAAGTAGAGATAATCCGGGAGGCTCAAGTTTGAATGCTTCATGAGAATGATATCATTGCTGAGCATGCTACATGTATAGGTAGGGACGCTGTTTAAATATCCTTTTAGTCAACGACATCAGCCCTGCGAGAAAGCTTTTGACCAATCGTCCATAGCAATTCGGAAGCCGAATAAATGGCATTCATTATTCCGCTGGCTAGATCCTCAATGACGTCTGGGACTACCTCGGATTACATCGTGCCTGATATGGTTCTCACGTAAGTTATGTTAATCACCGGGCTGCAAATTTACGCATTGAGCACCCCTGTGATATTTTAAAAGATATCGTAATGGATTTGGACTTCGTCTTACTATGTACCAACCACTGCGGTTTCGGAAACACCTGAGTCTAAGAGTATCCACAGAAGGGCCTAGAGTTATAACACGAGCTTATCAAGGGAAGGGTGGCTCGTTAGAGACTATATTCTGGAATTCCCATGTGCATAATCTCAGACGAGCCACTGTTCCACCCTATCTAATTTGGGTGTGTGCTGCTACACTCATGGCTGCTTGTTAGGAGAGCCAGGGTAAGAGCCACATTGATCTCATTGTAGTTCCAGATTCACTGATGTGTATCTCGTATAATGTCGGCGACTTACCACTCCATAGAGAGGTCACCAATAACGGCTGACTCATATATCCTCACCCCTGTTTAAACCATAAAGAAGCTATTATACTATTTCCTTTGTGGTATCAACTGAAACGTGGTAGTGCAATACATTATTCTTGCCCTAGTTTAGTAAGCGTAGCATGAAGTTGTGTTCTAGGATTGGGCACTCGGCGTACCCGAGGACCATGTTTTGCTTCCTTCCAAATGCAGCTCTGTTTAACTCTGGGCTAGCATTAAACAGTTCGGATTCTAAAATCACCCTAATCGCATGAATCTTACGCCAAGATCATTAACCTTCCAAGAGGTTGGTTAGCATGGGTCTTCCATTGTTCTATAGCTCGGTTGAAGGTGAGAGACATACAGTGTGGATGCCTTACTCAGCTGCACCTAGAAGGTAGGAGGTTACCTTTTCCTTAGACTGAGGCTATGTTTAGCTGGTCTGACTTCCACTGTTTCACTGTAAGCGTTACATAACCGACCATAGTCCCTGGCATATACTATTGTCCACAAGGCTAAGCAGATCACCCCTCCTAGTCACAATGGATCCTTTAGTCACTTTCATAGGCTTGGGCCAAATGGGCTTGGTAAAGCATACACAATGTCATGTTCATGGTCGTACTGCTAACTGACATGTTCTCTTCAGGCAATGTCGGAAAATCTTCTTCGCTACGGCAACATCGGAAAACCTCTAACCCTCTATAATCGCACCAAGGCCAAAGCAGATGCGCACAATGCCAGACTCGGCCACTGTAAAGTCGCTGAGTCCATCGCTGAGGCAGTATCTAGCTCAGATATCATCTGGTCATGCCTCCAGGATGAAGTAGCGGTCGAGCAGACGTTCGAAGAGATTTACTCCCTGAGCATTGAGGGGAAGCTATTTGTCGACAGCTCAACTATCTCTCCAAAGGCTGCCAACTTCATCGCTCAGCGCGTGCTCGATGCAGGGGGCGAGTTCGTGGCTCTACCAGGTACGTGACGAGATTCTCGGTTCCGCTCCTACGGGAAATTGTTCGCTCCCCAGAGTCAGAGTCTTACCTTCTTAATTAGTAATGGGGGAGCCAACAATGGCCATATCGCGGTCTCTGACCGGTATAGCAAGCGGAAGCCCAGCGGCCGTGGATCGCATCCGACCCTACATGCAAGGAGTGTAAGGAAATGAGCCACAACTGACCCATACATACCTGATTTGTGCTAATGTCGTCCACGACTTATCAGTGTATGCCGCAACATGATCGACTTGAGCGGCGAGGATCCTGAGATAGCGCTATTGTTGAAGCTCATGGGTAATTTTCTTATCCTGACAACGATGGAGACGGTCGCGGAGGTAAATACATTCGCTGAGAAATGTGGAGTTGGAACGATGAACATGAATAAATTAATGACTGCTATCTTCCCCAACCCGCCCCATGCGATCTATAACCATCGGATGTTGAGCGGGGAGTATTATTCGGCCGTGGTAAGACTGAACCCACTCCTTTTTTTCAACGTACCTCTAAGAGGAACTGATCACTAACAAGTCGAAATGGGGAAGCCCGTGGTGGAAGTATCTAAGGCAATAACTTTGGCAGAGCATGTAATGGGCCTAGCAAAGGCGAGCAGTGCCTCCGTAAAGCTATATGAGGTAGCACTCGAGCATCTGAGGATGGTAAAGGAGGAGAGGGGTTCTGCTGCTGATGTCTCTGGGATCTATGGAGTAGTTAGACTCGAAAGTGGTCTTTCTTTTGAAAATGTGACCGAGTAGGTCAGTGTACAGATCAGCTTTACATAACAAAGATAACCGAAATTATCAAATTTGCTTTTGACTTTCTCGTTTTCCTTGAAAAAAATAAAAAGGAAAGAAAAAGAAACTAGAAACCAAAAGTGGTAGAGCTGGGACAGGTTTCAGGTCTGATAACAGCAGCCAAAGACGAACCAGAGGACTATCCAAGCACCCAAACTTCAATGAAGCGTTCGTACCGCTACTTTAGTGATTTTCTTGGGCATTCGACTAATACCCCTTGTGGCAACACCGCCTGGAAATCAGGGGAGCAGGAATCGTTAGGATACTAGGTTTCAAATTGATATCCCAGTTGGGGCAGGTCCTCTCCTACAGCCTGGGATAGATTGAAGACTAGAGCGGTAAACCTATAGTCTCTAGATGGTGATTCGCTCCGCTTGGTCAGCCTGTAAACATATATGTAGCCTGGTGTCAGCTCCAAAGGAAAAAAAAGAAAAAGATCCGAGGCCCAATCAATTAAATAAATCCTAGGTCGATGTGGATTTAGGGCAGTTTCGCCGTCATTCTTGAGAGCAGCTAGTAACTGATAGAATCATATTCAGGTTTTAAGCGACAGCAAAGCGTAACACCAGTCCTACTGATCCGGCTACAGATTGAAACATACAGAAGACGCCATTACTTATATCGCTTTCGCTGCAACGATGATCCCTTCATACCCACCGGAAGTATGAGGAAGAAAATCTACAATCCTCAACCCAGCCGATCCCAACAGTAGTTCCCAGTGGCTGCGGAGTCTTTCTTGAGACGCGAGGCCTGATAACATTTGCAGGTCAAGAGATGTAGCCTGCCAGTTTATATTTTTGTCTGGTAAGACTTTTTCATCTATGAGGATTATTGAATCCGATCCCATTGCAACCACTGTATTGTGTAGGATAATCTTACACTTGTCATCGGGAAAATCGTGGAGAACCCCACGAGAGTAGTAGCATTTCGCGCCTAGTCTGCGTCAGTATTGAAGGGGAAGTGGTCTTCTCGAAAATATATACTACCTTTGATGGGCTGAACTGTGAAAATATCATAAGCCATCATCTCGATCCCAGGGATCGGTGAAGCGTTGTGAATCACCCGCTCGAGGTCTTGTAATACGACTCGGCCTGAAAGGTTGGGATAATGGGCTTTAAGTCGGGCGCATTGATGACCAACACCTCCTCCGACATCCACAAATACTACCTCATCCGCGTGCGATTGCTCTCTTTCTTGCAAAATGGAGGTGATATTTGACCAGTTAGTAAAGCAATCCCGTGAAAGCTTCATGTGTCTGTCAAATAACTCCCCCTTCTCAGGGAATGCCTCGGCAAGAGCGAATATATCACCCTTGAAATTGAAGGCATCTTGCAGGGGTACATTTGAAGGGTCTGTTGGTGTCACATAACCGCGTTTCTTGAAGAACCTTGGCATTTCATAGAAGTGCGGGCAAGCTAATTCGTAGCTGTGATATCTGCGTAAGTGTGTGTGTGCACCTTCATGCCGAGGTGTGCGACGATAATGACTTACTAAACATCAATGTAGCTCTCTCCTTTGGGGGAGGCCAAGGCAAATGTAACATGATTTGCAGTAAAGGTGTCCAGATCAGGCTCCTCAATCATTTTCACGGACGACAAATAGCGCAAGATACGACCTATGACCTATTAGGTGAATCGACGCAATTTACTACAGGTTAGCTTGCATTGAACATACCGAGTAGGAGTGGATCCGCCCCAGTTTCTTCTGCCAGTGGCTTCAGTCCAACATTTGAACTGTCCGAGGAGAGCCGTTGGAACACCCCTAGATCCTTTCCCATCTTCGCTCCCATGAGCGGCAATGGCTATCGTATTCATTAATTTACTCCATTTCAATATTGATGCACAGAAAAGTGTTTACCGTACACTGTACGCGATCCTTTCCAGACTATCATCAGGCTTCTCCAAGGATATTGACAGGTCTCGTAGCGCGATTATCAATTCCTTTCGCTGGGTATCATCGGCCCCCGCGGCTAGGTTTTTGACCTTCGTAAATATATCCTCCATCTTGCATATGACAAGGAGTGTAAGAATACTCAAAAAGAAGTGTCACAATGTAGCTTTATGTTTCCCAGATAGAGGTCACCCGAGCGGCAAAGATGGACTGCGACCAATACTGTGATCAAGGACTCCAGAGCAACGGGGACGATCAAGGGGCTATATATACGGCTGATGCAGAGATTGTAGCATACTACTTCGAGTGACAGCAACGCGTGACGTCCTTATAATCCCTTTTTCCCCCGTGGTTTAATATCACAAGCTGTGGAACGTTACATCAACTTACTTGGCGAGAGTCCAACAATAGGCACGCTGAGTACCACTTATAATTCGCTCATAGAAATTACATGTAACTACTGAGCAGTAAGTAGCGCTTGGGGAAAAGTGCGTTATCTACATTGGGCTGGGCATTAAGAGGAGCTTTTTCGGCTTCCAAGCGGCGAAAACTCTTTCTGAACCTAGGAAGACAGTACATAAGCCACTCACATATTTTCAATAATTCTAGGCTGCCTAAAGAGACAAGCGAGTGGTGACAGGTAGATTGTTTTCTTACGAATGTGTTGAGCCATGGAACTCATAAAGTCTCCTGTGAGCGCGGAACCCATCCGCATGCCGGTTGTTTCGCTCCCCGAAGTCTTTCATCACTATCTTTTCCGTACTCGACGTTGGAATTGACTTCAAAATCCCGTCACTGCCTTACGATCGAACTGGCCTAGACCGTAGTAAAGCCGATATCTTCGGTGTTTGCCGTGAGTTCCAGCAGACAATGCGGGACATCTCCGCTTACTTTTGGCCTCCCCGAAGGTATGTCCGCTTCAAGAAGTTACCTCCCGCGTCAAAGGATTGCTAAATGAGGTCGAAAACACGTTATTGCGAATTCTATCTTCGTTAGCTCCACAGGCAGAGTAAAGTCCCTTTCTTTGACCATTGTACGCTCCGCGAGTCTTTGCTCCAGGCCGCTGTTACTAGAACTACCCGAAATTTTGAGCAATGATATACCTACAATAGATGCATAGAGGTGTGTTCTTTACCTTACCTGATTGCATCGAGGTCCCTCAGCAGGACCCGTTTTGTTGGGAAAGTAATCATAAACGGGGATCTACACACTGGTTCTTACATATAGTTCTTGGCAATAAGACAGAGTCATGACGTGGTTGCAGATGACTTGTACTCCTCCGAGGCAGCCGAGATGCGATATTTGTGCTGCTGCAGGTTCAGTGTACAGCCGAGGTTGTTGATGTTGGGCGCAGTGGGCGATTCGACAAAACCAAGAATCGACACCGACACTGATACAATGCGCCGGCAGAGGTGACCGGGGAAGTCCATGTCAACAGCACCTCTGGAATATTAAACTCGGCGTTGCACAGCTCCTGGTGTCTGCGGAGCGCCTGGGGCTTGTGGCACGGGATGTTCTCCAGGGTGTCGCGGCGAAAATGCAGGTCTCCCATCCCAAGTAGTAGTCCGATGTACTTTATGGCGACTAGCTTCATGTAGGCCACGGATAGCCCCATGCCGCCGCATGGATGTTGCCGCCGCTCTCCTGCCACTCATTGACAGACCGCTCCTAGTCCAGGTTGAAGGCGGGCCTCCGGACGCTGCCTCCACGAAACGGTGGGAAGGACCAACCCTGCTGAGCGCTTCGCCGTCTATGCTGGGGTGGAAGAGCGGGCCCATTACCTTCAGCGCCAGTTCAAACTGCTGGGTTACCATCAGACGCTCGACGATCAGGGAGGGGATATGGACACCTAACTCCCAGTCTGAAATGGCAAACGGCGCGGCTTGTTCGTGATAATGCACCACGCCGAGGTCGTTCCTGGGTTCTTCCCACCGACCAGAGTCATCTTGGTACGGATCATCCATAGCCGGTTGGTGGATGATCTGCTTCAGGCACACAAACACACACTCTAAACAACCTTCTCGTCGAGTGCTTTCCGCCAGCTAGGGAGCCACCCGGTTGAACATGCGTTCGACGCGGAAAGAATGGGTTGCCTTGAGATCGATATATTGATCAATACTCTTCTTGTTTAACACCCCAAATAGCAGTCCACCAGCACTATATTCGTTCAGGTAACTGAAATCCACGACCCATTCAATCTCCTCGGGGCTGGTAGGCCTCTTGAGTCGGTCGTTTAATGCACAAGGTGACATGTTTTGCCGGTTCATACTCGATTCTCATTACATCCGCGGGGTCGAGTTTCTCGTTCATGTACCGGGAAACATGGTAGAGATGGCTCTCAATGAGCCGCGGCTCTTATGTGCATCGATTTCAGACCGCGGAAGACTATCTTTTCTCGTTCTCCACAAGATTCAGCTGCTGGCCCCGGACCTGAAAGTATCCCAGGTTGCGATGTAGCAGCTCGCTACCCTTCTTCTCGAACCATCTGTTGCGATCGTTAAGGGTTCAGCATCAGCATCCTCCCCGTTGTGCATAACCCATAACTTGTAATCGGAGATCTTGGGGCTCTAGGCCCATCGTTGCGTGCTGACAATTTTAATTATTGTATTAGAAATTGTAGAATTTTATTTCTTAAGACAAATGAATAACGATATTTAAAGCAATGAATATATATTTGAACTTGATATTAATTGACCAATATGAAATTGAATATATATAAAAATCACGCACACGGGAAGAGATCAAGCAAGGGGAACAAACCCCCATCGAGGCGCAGATGGTGAAGAAGGATCGAGGATTATGGTCACCACCCATAATCAAGACAGGCCTCTGGGAGACACGGCAGGCATACCTGCGAGCCCCATGGCAGGCAGGACCTGATGTAGTCTTCAAGAAGAGAGAGGAGACAAGGAATAGGCATGATACTATTCAGCGCAGCCAGGCACTGAAGATATATACGGATGGCAGCGGGTATCAGGGTCACGTAGGGTCCGCAGCGGTGGTCCCTGATCTGAATACCTGCTTCACGGCGTATCTCGGAATCGAATCGATCTCGACGGTGTACGCAGCAGAGCTTAAGGGGATGCAGATGACGCTGGCCATGGTCAAGAGAGTGGTACAGGCAGGCGCAAGCCGATGGAAGGAGCGTGCTGCCAGGGGGATACACATCTTTTCAGACAGTCAGGCGGGGCTTAAAGCCCTAATCAACCCCCGGATAGTCTCGGGGCAGGTCTTTCTTAAGGCATGCCTCGAGCTCGAGGGTTGGTACCGCGAGGCAGGATTCCTTGTGGTCTTTCATGGATTCCAGCCCACGAGGGCATTGATGGCAACAAGAAGGCTAATGAGCTGGCTAAAGCAGTAGTAGTAAGAGGACCTATGCCTGATAAGGCTGAGCGGATGGTCCGGCTGGGGGCTGCAGCCAAGAGGGTTGCCAGGGAGCGGTCGAAGAAGGACTGGATGCAGGCATGGAAGGAGAAGTCTAGTCATCTAATAAACCACCTGATTCAAGCGCCTGGTCCGCAGGCCCTACGGTACTGGAAGAGATTGCGAAAAGCAACCTCCTCAGTTCTCATACAGCTGCGCACAGGGCGTATAAGACTGAACCAATACCTTACTTGCATCAATATTTATCAAGATGCTAGATGTGGGTGCGGGCTGGATAACCAGAACCCCCGATATATTGTTATAGAGTGTCCTCTTTTGGGCGAATTCCGCACAGACATGTGACAGGATCTCTGCTGGAGAAGGGTCCTGGGGACTCTATCGTTCAACCAGCTCCTTCAGGAGCTGAAGACAGCTCTGTCAGTGGCAGAGTTTATACTCAAAGCAGGCCTACTGTCACAGTTTCAAGTGGTGGACCCTGTGGCAACTGGCTCGATGCAAGAAAAATCTAATGTTAACTAGGACACTGAGCTTGGTGAAGATAAAATATATACAAAATAATAGACTAGTTCAGATTAACTAGGCCACTAAGTCAGACAATAAGAAAACATGAATCATCAACAGTGGTGGAACATAACATGAGGCTGTATGGCATAGCCGGTGATGCGGAAACTGATAGGGGGCAGAGAGGCTGGGAGCGAGCTATAGGTGTTAAGCTCTAGGTGTAGAGCTATCTTGTTTTCTTTTGTTTTTACATATTGTATACTCTACTTCGCTACTCCCGCAGCCATTGCAGGCAGTGTTCTACGGAGCCGCTGGACGGCTCCATCCTGCATGGCGGCCATGTAATATAGGCAAGCTAGGACAGGACAATGAGGACTACTACTACTACTACTATAATATATTATTATTATTATTATTATTATTAATCAAGTTTAACATCCATATCGAGCCGTTGGCTATGACAGACACATGTGCCTAGGTAGTGGCCTATGCCACTGCCTCTGATTGTTCCCTAGGGGTCCTATCAACCCCCTCTATCATTTGTGTGTTCATTCTAGTCCTTTTCCTCGCTCGAGCCGCCTGTCTGCGCTAGAGCCTTTGGGCTATGCTCTCCTCAATGTTCATTACTTACTAGACATTATCTAGGCATGCCTAGATGACCTTTTCTACTATTCTTCTCCTCTACTCTCTGCTTTTTCTACCAGCTCTAGGCCCCAAAGATTATCCCTAGAGGCTCTATCTATCTCTTTAGCTGCCTCCCCTGGGAAGCAGCCAATATCTATTGTTGCCAGGAAGATCATTAGGGCCTTGGTGGCCCTCTGATTCTTAAAGAGGCGGCATTCTGGGACTGTTTCATCCCATCCAGGTGATGATACTCCTGCCTTGACTAGGGCCCTGTACAAGGCCCGTCTCTGGCGGCGCCATTGTCTGCATTCCATCAATAGATGGCCTGTTGTTCCTTGTGAAGCCTGGCAGCTTTGACATCTAGATGAGTCTCGGACCCTTATCTAGTTTAGGTAGGTTGGTATTGCTGCATGCCTAATCTTAAGCTGATAGTATTGATAAGCAAGCTGTTTTGATACTGCTCCTATTACTAGATCTAGTTTCCATCCTTTCTGGAGTTCATAATACTGTTGGGCCCTGTAAGGTCGTGTCTCCAGGGCCTGTACAAGTCACTGTTGTCTCTGGGCCTGGTTGGTCTTAGTATATGTTTTATATAAATATACTAGACTAAGACTCCTATCTATATCTTTAGGGGCCTTTTCAGCAGTATTCTTAGCAGCTTGATCAGCCTTCTCATTCTCTAGGATCCCTCGATGGCCTGGAACCCACTAAATAATAGTTTGGCATCCTTGATTCTCAAGCCTTCGGGCTGTATCTTGGGCCTGAATTGCCCAACTTTGTCCTGGGCCAGTTCCATTGTCTTGTAGCCGAGCTATAGCTGCTTGGGAGTCTAATAGAACCCTAATAGAGCCTTTATATCCCAACTACTCAATTATTTTAAGTGCTTTACAAGCTCCTGCTAGTTCTATATCAAATACCTCTTTTCCCTGCCCTAGTGGCACCTATTTAGTCTTCCACGTGCCTGAGGGCTCTAGTCATGCAATGCCTACACCAGTCCGCCCATTCTCTAGGCGTGATCCATCTGACTAAATTATTAGATTTTTATAGGGGGCCATTATCTGCCTGAGTGCTTCTTCCTCTGCAGGCACTAATATAGTGCCTGGAAATGTCTTAGAAAGAGTCTTTATTATCTCTTCAAATCCTATTAAAAAATTTATTCTTAAGATACTAGCCATTCTAGACGCTAGATACTAGCCTAGGTTCCATGGGCCTTGTGTCTTAGGGCTCTCTGCCCATATTAGATTGTCCATAGGCTGTTCCCCAGGCTGTGCATAGCAGTCTCTTGTACGGAAGCTAACTAGTAGAATAGCCTAAGCTAGATAACCCTTAGACAACTTTAGGAGTCTTAAAATATACTACCTCTGATGTCTATCTAGCAGGGCTTCTACTAGGTATAGAGCTGCCTCTTTAATAAGTGGCTCAATTGGGGTGGTTTTCAGCATGCCTGTGATTGCCCGTGCCTGTTGATTGACCATATATTATATACCACTGAGTCGATCCTTTTGTCCCTGCCACCACAGCTCCGCTCCATACAGTGCAACCACTTGTACAGCAGCCACCTGGATCCGTTGCACTAGGCCTGGTGATAGCTCTTGTCCCCAGCATAGAGCTTACACCTGCGCCTCTGCCCTGCGTGTTTTGTATAGGCAGGTGTGGTAATATACTTTTAAAGTTAGATCTTTATCCAGCCATACTCCTAGCCATTATGTAGCTTCAGAGTTGAACAAGACCTCATGCTCTTATATTTGAATCTTAGCTCGCTGAACTTGATTTTTAAGCTTCTTACCTCTTTTTCTTGTAAAGAGAACTGTCTTAGTTTTTTTTGTATTAAACTAAATTGCTCCTTTTTTGCCTTGCTCAATAGCTATTCTAGCTGCTTGTTCCAGTACCTGACAGACTTGTTGTACAGAGCTAGCTGATATCAATAGACATATATCATCTATATACAATAATATTCTAATACCAGGAATTGCTTGCTTAATGGCCTTGAGAATCTCCCCTAAGTAGATAATAAATAGGATTAGGGATACTGGTGATCCCTGTAAAACCCCTAATTCTATTAGCTGTGTAGCACACAGCTGCTGGTCAATTACTAGTTGTATCTTGTAGTCTGCTAGAAATAATTACAGTCATTTGCAGAGGTTTGTATCTAGACCTAGATCTAGCATGCGCTTTACTAGTCTTGCCACATCCACATGGTCAAATGCCCCTTTTACGTCCATAAAAAGGGCCCCCACTAGCTGCTTTTGACCCCATGCTCTGTGAACCTCCTGAACCAGGCAGGCTACTGCATCGATTGCACTGCGTTGCTTACGGCTCCCCATCTGTCCTGGATGTAGGACCCCAGTTGCTTCACAGTAGTTAGAAATAGCCTTAGCGGCCATCTTTTCCACTACCTTGCCTATACAATTTAGCAGGCTAATCACCCTATACACCTTGACTACTGAGTAGTCAGGCTTATTAGGCTTGCGTAGCAGAATGCCCTTGGCTGTTTTCCATGCTTGTGGATGCAGGCCTAGTCTAAAGCATTGGCGTACCAGGGCCACTATGTGAGCAGCATCCCATCCCCATAAAAGCCGTAATGCTAGGAAATTGAGTTGATCTATTCCCGGTGCTTTTGAACTGCTTGGCTGAATAGGGCCCAGGGCCCTCTTAACCCTATTATGGTCAACTTCCAGGTGCATATTCCCCAGGGGAATATCTCCTATAGCCTCATCTCTAGAGGCTTTAGGGAATAAAATCTCTCTAATTAGGGCTTCTTTTGCATCTAGAGTGGTTGCCTGTTGGCCCTGGGGGCCCTTAAGTACCGGTGTGGTCCCGGTGGCCCAGGGCGTACAGTATCTTAGCACTTGCCAGTATCTGGTTATATTCTCAGATCCAAGTCTATTCTTCAGCTCTGTTTAACATCCCTCAGATTATCCTGTGAGAAAGATCTCCCAACATTTCTATTTTGTTTGTTAGATAGTGTTATAGTAAGTATTTTAAGCTTTTTTATGCTCCTAATCTGTTCCTACGCCTGCTTTCCATTTTTGTTTGGCTCTAGCATATGCTTGACGGCTATTCTTGACCTGTGGCCCCCACCAGCGCTTCAAGAATGGAGTAATCCTTATAGGCTTAGCATGTTCATTAAGCACCTGTGTTAGGGTGCTTTGGAGCCATACTGCCTCCTTTTTCATATCAGCTCTACCACAGCTATCTAGTAGAGCTGGTTGATATGTTATAAGTGTATCTCATGTCCACTTAGCCTTATCTAGGGTCTCAAGATCAGCTTGTAGACTGTGGATTTGCTAACTAGTTATCTATTTATTGGTTTCCAATGATCTTCTAGGTTTTTCCATTTAATCAGTATTAGTTTATAGTCTGAGCCTGTAGGGAGCTCATCATCCACTAGCCAGCTGTCTAAGAGACCTAGCTCGGGGGTAGAAATAGCCAGGTCAATGATTGAGATGCCTGGGGTGCGCTTCGGCCGGGTGGGGACTCCAGATGTGTTATTGATATGAAGATCAAATGCTTCAATCAGGTTTTCAAGAGGTACTGCATTGGTACGTTGATTGGTCTGAGGGTTCCATAGTGGGCTATGGGCATTGAAATCACCTAGTATAAGTCATCTGCCTTCTACTAGTGGTGTTATGGGACATATAGATTGTTCTAACCTAAACGTGCCTAATGGACAAGAAGAAGTAGCTGGTTCCCAGAATATGGTCCTGGCAGAGTTTTTGTATCGTACAGGCTTGGCAGTGATGCCTAAGGCAGAACATTGTTAGTATAGGGCTGGTTATATAAACAGCCCCTAACATTACCCCCCTCCTTCTCTTTGTGTTGGAAAGTATAAAGAATAAGTCCCCTGCTCATCCTGAGCCATTGTCGTACGTGCACTTAGATTGGTGGGTTGTTCTTTGTAGATGCTCAAGGTCTGTTTAATCTCCTGGTTGTTGTACAAGACATGGTAATAGCTCTTCTTTATTAATTTCTTGGTTGTACGCATTCAGTACTGTCAATCACATTATGTCATCATCATAGATGGTGTACAACTTTCTTCACTTGAGGTTAAGTGCTAGCTTCGTGTCCCTCACACAATGATGCATATATTTCGGCTGTTCCCCTTTGTATGACCCCTCTCCCCCTCTTTTTTTGGTTAAGGCCCTCTACCTTCTCTCTTCATAGACTAGCATTACCTTCTGCCGTATAAAACAAACCATGGCTGATAATCAAATTGTCCCTCGTCATCACTATGATCCATCCCAAGTGGCGATAGTTAGTGTACATTCTTGCTACCTCTTTGAGCCGATTGGTTGTCGTCTTGATACCGACACTGGGGTTGAATATGTGACCGTACGACTCACTACCCTTGGCAATCAGGCACTTCGACAACTGTGTCATACTGCGGAGCAGAAGCATGTCTGGAGATTCCTCTACTATGACTTCACTATTGTAAAGAATTTAATTTAAACTAAGCAGGTAAGTTCACTCCTAAGTCATATAATAGATATCTTATAAATAATTGTCACAGCTCTATACTGCACGCTCTTCATATGTAAATACCATCCTTATTGCCTCATGTGGGCTGAAGATGCATGAACCTTGCACTTATGATCGTGGGCACATTTTCCAGGAGACCGTACGACTGCCTGGATACTGGGGGGGTGCTTGTGCTGGCTGCAAGTGGAAGGATCATGCTATGCGTTGTTCGTATTCTGTGGCTGATGAACCTAAATATGTGCCACAGCACCTTGCTTCTCTTCCCCGTAATTTGATTGAGGAACTTGAATAGGTGGCCTGGTTCTGCTCCTGTTGTTTTCTTTCTGTAATAAATATCTCCTCATCCGTACGAATCCTTGTATGCTGTAGTTTCTGTGTGATAGCTTTTAATAGCTCTGCTGTTTTTCTTATATAGCTTGTAAGGAAGCTATGAGAAGTTATTTGTACGACCTCTCGCTATCCATTGGTCAAGGGCTGCTGTCTCCTGTAGTGCTGAAGCAGCTTCCCATGTTGGATAAGCGTATCCAGTCTATTTGACCAGGTATTGTACCTGGTTTCCTCTTCCTCTCCTTGTGTGCTTCTCATCTAGAATTTCTTGAATTCTAAATTCTTCTTCACCATCAACCATAATGGCAGGAGGTTGTGTGTCATCTGATTTTTGTGATGGTAGTGGGTCTGAGGCGGCTAGACGCAGCAAGTCCACGTGGAACACTGGGTGTATTCCTGGTGGTGTATCCAATCGCACTGCATGTGACCCAACCAGGTCCTGGACTGTGTATTTGGCATTTTTCCAGTCTAGTTTCTTACTTGGTCGATCCGTACGAATATGATTGAGTTTTAACCACACTTTATCCCCAACTCGGTATGCTGGGGCCG